>OY720441.1:52463658-52705019 GCA_963082915.1 Dolichopus griseipennis
AGGCAAAACAAGATTCTTAATTTATAATTTTTTTAAGTCCTTACTACATCTAATATTTTGGTTTTTACTTAAACCTTATAAGGTGCCTTACTATGGACTAAGGAAACAAATTTGATTACCAATATGTTAAATGTAGTTTAAAACGAGGAAGATTATAGTTGCCCTTGTCAACTTTTAGATACCCGTGCTTACCCACTAACCGTTATTTATTTTCCACATGCTATTATAAATATTACAAAAAAAATATAAGAAAGTAAAATAGTTAAAAAAAAATTTAGCTTATTATCCCATAATTTTTGCTTAAAAAAAATTAAATAAAAAAAAAAAAATATTAAATTTTTAATTCATTATACCATAATTTTTGCTTAAAAACAAAAAAAAAAAACCATAAAAAAAAATAGCCCACCCCAAAAGTTGGCCCGAGCGATGTCCAACTTTGCCAACTAACTTGCCCTATTACTTTACCTGCCCAGTTTTAATTTTAACCTCGTAGCTTCATTAGATTCACAGTTATCGAATTGACAACTTTGTATGGCAGCTGCCCGAAAATGGGGTCGCAACATTTTGAAACTCCATATTAGTGCTCGATTCATTATATAACTAACAGTGTGTAATTTTCATCCTCGTAGTATACTCAGTTTCCAAGAAATTCATATTGGTGCAAAGAAGTTGTATGGCAGCCCCCCGCAAATGAAGCCGTAAAATTTTGAAACTTCATATAAGTGCTTGATTCATTATAAAACTAACCGTGTGTAATTTTCGTCTTTCTAGTATAATTACTTTTGAAGAAATTTATATTGGTTTAAATAAGTTGTGTGACAGCTCCCCGAAACCTTGGTCTGGTCTTAACCAAAAAGAATAGGGAACCTTAAAAATTCTATCTCTTATAAATTAATTTTTAATTCACGAATATATTAAACCTAAGCAAAGCATCATATAACCATATTGATAAAATGATTCATTCAAAATATTACACATATACATATTATATGAATATACATATATAAATTATTTATGAAGCCATTTACTTAAAAAAAATCTTTGTCTCTTTTTTGCTTATCTTAAATAAACTACGCATCATTTAAATTATATGAAATTCTAACTCGAAATCGTACAAAAAAAAATACAAAAAACAAAAATAAACAAAAAAAAAAAACAAAAACAAACAAAATTCATATAATTTCATGTTACAAGGTGCATAGCTATATTTCAAATTTTTGTATGAAAATATTGGAGTTAAAAAAGTTAGCTGTTCGAGAGCTACCCGAAGTTTTGGTCCGATCTTAACCAAAAAAAATAGGGAACCTAGAAATTGATTGAAAAATATTTTGTGAAAATTTCAAAACTGTAGCTCTTTTAGTTTTTGAGTTATCGTGCTGACACACAGACGGACGGACGGACGGACGGACGGACGGACGGACGGACGGACGGACGGACGGACAGACACACATAGCTAGATCGACTAATTTTTCGATTCTGAGCCGATACGTACCCTTGACACTATATCTAGCTCGTCTAGATCGATGCGTTACAAACGGAGGAGCAAATCTAATATACCCGATGTCATATATATATGCACGGGTATAATTAATAGGTTAAAAGCAGTTAAGTTTTTTAATGCAAAAATAAAGTGCAACTTTGTGGCTTCGGAATTTAGAAAATACAATTTGCTACTGAAATTATATTAAAACTTATAAAATCTCAATTTTTCATATCTTTTGACATACGCCATTTAAGTTATTGCGACACACAAAAAAATTGTATACAATAACAAACAATTATATAAAATCATAACAAATTTTTTTCTCAGAATTTATACACTATTTATTGTATATTATATCCTTTATTACGTGTATATATTATAAACGTATATATGTGTATATTTTTATATAAAAATATGTATAATAATAATCCTCCAATTTATTTCTTTTAATATTTGTTTCAAAATGTAAACAAGTGATGAAAAAAAACCAAGGGTTTTTAAAAAAAACAAATTTTTATAATTATATAGTGTTTTATACTGAATTTATTTTGGAAATATATACCTTCTTCTTATAATAACTTAAATATAGGACTCTTTCGGAATTTAGGGTAGCTGAAACCTTGTCACCCTTTAAAATTAAGAAAAACCTCTTTGATACATGTTGCAATACAGTGTTGGAGAATTAAATTTTGTACATTCAACAAAAATAATTTGAACAGGTTCATATAAGTTACAGAAGTTTGAAGATACAAAATTTTTATTTTTGAACCCTTACAACTCCTAAAAAAGCGGCGTGACAAAAGCTTCATTCAAAAAACCCGACTCTTTTTAACCAATTAATTTTTGTGGATCTAGTTTCTCTCAAAGTTTCCTCCCTATATTTATTAAATTTTCGCCCTAAATTAAGTCTCTAGCTTAAGACGTTAAGAAGATATGAGAGGCCAAAAAAACTTTGGTACCGTATGGCAACCCTAGAAATTTGCATTTCCAAAATTTACAAATATTATAAAAGTAGCTGTCTTTTACCTTTTTTTTTAGATTGAAAACAAACCTAATAAACTCTTGTTATAATAATTTAAATATAAAGCTTTTTCAGTCTTTGAAGGGAGGGTTGGAGCTCCGTCATGAGTGGAGCTACAAAAAAAAGTTCTTCCAGGAATTTATTTTTTTTGGAATAATCCTACCTGTCGTTAAAATTTCGTATTTCTATTTTAAACTGTGTAAAAGTTTTTGTAAACATACGGACAAACAGACGGACGGACGGACAGTCAGAGTGCATTATATAGACACATTTTTCCAAAATCTTTTGAAAATGTGCTTAAAAATTGTTTTTCATTCTCTTTCTCTATTTATATAAAAGATGCACGTAATATTAAAAAAAATAAAACAAAAATAGCATTTTGAAATAAACTCATTCTACTTCAACAGGTTGAACTTGGTTCTATTGTTCCAGTATATATATAGAAGAAGTATTGGTTTGGGCCATTTTGGTCTTTTCATATTTTCAATTAAATCTAAGAATAAAAGAATAAAATTAGGAAATAAAATAAAAATAAAAACAAGAAGAACAAAAATAAGAATAAAAGATACAAGAAATATAAAATTAAATAAAAGTTACTGTATACCAATTATTGTCTTATAAGAAGGACCCTTTTCTCTTCCTTTACTATAAAAACTTTTTGCTTTTTGTTTTTTTTTTAAGAGTTTTGTATTTAAGGTATCGTTTATATATGAATGTAATAGTGTTTATTAAAAAAAAAAACAAAAACAAAAAAAAGGATAACAGAAGTCAGTCTTTATAGTTCCAGATCATTGTAATGTTTCCTTTTTATAGTAAAATTTTGTGGTTATTGTTGTGGTATAAAAAAATATAAAAGAAAAAATGTTGAATTTTTTTTTTTTTTAGTGATTGTTATTAACTTTATTCATTTTTGTGGCTTTCCAAGAATTGATCTTTTATTTGTGTGTACAAGTATATAAGGAACAATATAACTATTATAACTTTATTTAAAAAATATAAATTTTATTTTTATTTATTTGATTACAAAATATAAAATTTTATACAATTTTTTTGTTGTAATATTTATTTTGTAATAAAATATTGTATAAATATTATAATATATAATTTATTATTTATTTTGAAGGATATTTTAATCCTTGTGCTTTTATTCCAATTTCTTCGTAGAAAATATAAAAGAAACCAGTAAAAAAAACTGACAGAAAATATCACTAAAGGGGATTCCAAAAACTTATTATAAAAGAAAAACTTAGAAATATTGAATTAGATTACTTGTAAAATTGTTGACGTTAGTTATTTTTAATTTCAGCTGCATTTGTTCTTAATTTCGAGCCCAACAACGGTGCTATTTAAGAAATCATTTATTTAATCAGAAATTCATTAATAGAGGTTTTTTGAAAAAATCCGCAATATCTGGAAACTGTGCAGGATTACTATCATATGGACTGTATTTCATTGAATGATGTTTCAATTTTGTGCCTTGGTATGTTACTTTCCTTTATCATTTGAATAGATTTCCGTTTACTAGATATCGTATGAGTTTATACATATTTCCAATTTTAAATTCAACTCTTAGGCGGCCAAGATTCAGAATAAAATAAATATTCTGTTGAATTTTAATTCAGAGAAATGAAATATAATCAAATGACACACTACCAGAATATGAAATGCTCTAAACACTGTTTCAGAAACAACCATAATTTAAAATAAAAACTATCGATTAGAATTACAAAATAAAAAAATGTATATAGTGGGTTCATCGATAGCTAAATATTGCTCAAATTGTACTCAAAATTCTATACTGTGTTTTTTTTTTGGAATACAAGGTCTAGAATAGAAGATCTAACTTTCTTTTGCCCCATTACCTGACAATCCTAAACATCCTCAACCTAAATCTCGAAATCATATGGATGGAGACGGGTACCTGGAGCAAAACTGTACAAGTCCCACCTTAAAGTTTGTCTCTAAAAGGATTGTGGTATTTTTATTGGGATAGCTTAAACAAATCGTAGGAAGTTGAAAAGTAAAACCAGTAAGGAATTTGCGTATTTAAACCAAATTATGATAATAATTATTATCAATTTAATTGAAATATCAAACATATAAAAATTAAAGAAAAGTACAAAACCACATTAGACCAAATGACTCCTTCTTGGTTTTTTTTTTTAAAAAAATTTTCAATTGAAAAATAATTTAATAGTTTTTTACACAAGAAAAAACCGCAAAAAGATATAATTAATAAATATTTTACATAATATTACAATATTCAATAAATTTTTAATAAATGGCGTTTTAAAACATCATTTAAATAATTTTTATATCCGTATTTAAGTCAAAAAGGTATTATAAATTTATCAATACGATTTTGACGCAACGAAAAGAAGGGTGGAAGATGAGGGGGTGGGGGAAGGAGATATAAAATCTAAGATATGGATCGGATCGCAAAGAAAATTGCTCTAGATATGCACGAGTATATCCGTCCGTCTGTCTGTCCGTCCGCTTGCAATATAACTCAAAAAATTTTAAAGGATTTTCAAATTTTCACTAAATTTGTTTTTATGCAATAGCCGTCATCGTTATTGAAATCCAGCCGATTTAGTCCAAGCGTTCGAATAGCTGCTATATACAACCACTTTTTTTATAAAAGCATTACTCTATGCCTATTAAAGCTGAAATGTATGAAATTAACTCAATAGTAGTTAACTTTAATGAGCAACGTCAGAAAATAATATAATCGATGTAGTGCATTATGTTCGAAGAGCTGCCTTTCAGTTTATATTTTCTTTTGTTCATAACTTAAAGTCAAATTATTTGTGTATTTAAAATTTTACCAAAACTAATTAACCAGATCGAATAATGTATATTTTACGGTCATACGGGTATCCCAGAGTTGACACAGTCTTTCTCGTTTTAAATTAAATTTCAATTTTTTTAAGGTATTTTTTTTTTAGTATGACTATTTAAAGTATCTAATCAATTATTCAGGTACTTATTTTGACCTAGGCAAATTTTGGCCAGGTTTTGTTTAGTTTATTAAAAACTAAATAATACTATCTAATGAATTTTCAAAATTTAAATATAAGTATAATAGAAAATTAGAAATCTGTAGATGCATGCAAAATTTAAAATGTTAAATAATTAATTTTTAATGGATTATTATTGAGGTTATGGTAATTTTTCTATTATACAATGTTAAAAATTATAATTTGAATAAAATTTTTATTTTTTTATAAAGCAAAAAATTTGTGGAAAAAAATTTATAATTAAAATTAGTTTATGCAATAAATAACATAGAGAATAACATGACTTAACTGATAATCATATTAACATATACCAGGAAATTAGTTAGTCGATTATGTAAGTAATTAAAAAAAAATAACAATGTAAAATTGTTTTTGTTTATAAGAGGGTTATGTAAATGTTATTATACAATATTATTTTTCTATTATGAATAATGCAACTATTTAAAAAAAAAATAAAATAACTCTATAACTATGGATTACAAATTTTTTTATGTGAATTTTAAATTGGAATGCTAAATAAATGCACTTTAGATTAAAACGAGGAAGAGTGTAGTAGAGTAGACTGTGTTAACTCTGGGATACCCGTATGACCGCAATATCGACATTCGACATGATATCATCCGGCTAATTACTTTGGCAAATTTTAAATATACAACTTTTTAGGCTTTCAGTTATGAGCGAAAGAAAATATAACTTACAAGGTAGCTCTTCGTACCTCTTCCACTAATTAATTTTATATTTTATTCAGACGTTGGCGATTAAAGTTAACTATACTATTGACAAAATTTCAAACATCGAGCTTTATTATGTATAAAGTAATGCTCATATAAAAAAAGAAGATGTATGGCAGGTACTCGAACCCGTGAACTAAAATGACTGAATTTTAATAGCGATGATGGCGTAACAACGAATTTATGAAAATTTCATAATCCTAGTTCCTTTAGTTGAGTTATCGTGGGGACGGACAGACGGACGGACATACATAGCTATATCGAATTACTTTTCGATTCTGATTCGACCCATACCTTTCAGTCTATATCTACCACCCGTCCTTCTATAAGTCATAAACGTAATGCAAATTTAGTATACGCTTTTGGCTTATTGATTATTAATTACTGTATGATGTTTAGTAAGTGTTTCAATCCAAAGAACTAGAACAGAATATATTTGATTTATGGAATGATCGCCCATACAAGAAATGGAATGAGATCCTGAAAGTCGTACATTAAAAAATGTCCCAATAGCGTATTTACTTGCACGTTCTTATTATTATTATTCGAGAGACCAGAAGACTTCCAAATGACATCAATTTTAATCACATGGTTTTCTGCTGTTGACTTTGCTTTTTCTCATATGAGGTCTAAGGATTTAATATAATATATTAAATGACTTAACACAAAACCGAAATTGAAGATTCTCAAAGAACCTTCCCAAGCCTTTTTTATTTTACTTTACATTTTTTTTTACGAGGACCGCCCGCCAGGAGTAGCATTGGACTTTAATCAACTTAAATCACCATCCTTTGTTTAAACCGAACTTGGAATGGACTTATATATGGTTTTTAGGATCGGGATTGGGAAAGAAATTAGGGTTAGGATTTGTTAATTGACATTGTGCTGGATAAAGGAAGTAAATAAAACTTTATTGCATCGTACATATAAAAAACCTACTAACTTTGAGAAACACATTGCATAGTAACAATATATCAAATTTATGAAAGTTTTCTTTCTCATCAACTAAACTATAAATCTTAAAGGTGGTGGTTTTGTTCTAAGAAAGAGCATGAAGATAATATATTTGTACACTAGCTTTAGATCAACTTGTTGAAGCTACTCTAGATAACATTTGATTTTTATTACCAGCCCTTGCATACAAAAAAAAAATTCTCATCTTTGATAAGAACTTTGGTTTTATTTTTTTTTTTTTGTATTCTTCTTCTGCTCTTTGAAGAAGTACAGGGTATTCACAAAGTCAGTAATTAACTTTTATAATAAAACAGTAACAAATTCCCAAGATCTACCTTCAATTTTTTATTTTCTACATTTTAGGGGACCAGTACTACTTTAATAAAAGTATATATTGAAAAAAATATTTTTTTTATTTTATTTTATGTTACGATTTAAACTATTACCATATAAGTATACAATTTTATAATATTTTTTTATTGGATATGATCTGACTGGGGCTTGAACCCGAAACTAACCAAATGAAAGTCGGTGTCTTAACCACTACGTCATTGGCCTACGTTTTGATACTTCAACATTTTACTTTCAACACCAATTATAAATAACAAAGTAGATAATATTCATTCAATATTAGATATAAAAATTTAGTTTCCGTTTAGTATTTAAAGAAAGAAAAACTTAGGAAATTTTTCATTCAATTTTTAACACAACGTTTCTATAAAAAACATTAGTTTTTAATTTGATGTTAATCAAAACTATTTAAAAGCAAACTTAATAGATCATGACATAAACATTTAACGAACTTAATATGTTAACTTTTTTTTCAAAAAGCATTATATTATTTTCCCGGTACAAAAAAATTTCCAATTTTATTTATTCCAAAGCTCTTAACGGCACAATGAGAAAAAAAAATTCTTTTTGTCTAATTAAACAAAAAAAAAAAAAAATTAAAACAAATTTTGAAATTTTTTTGATCAAAAAAAAGTTTTAAAATGAATTTTGAAATTTCACAATACCAAAAAAAAAAATTCCTCTGAATTAAAAAACTTTAACAATTCCAAACAAAAAACAAAATTAAAACATTAAAAAGTTTATTTTTTATATTTTTAGAAAAACTTTTTTCATTTTAACACTAAAAATATTTTTTTCGAACACAAAATCAAATTCGACTATTTTTTATTTTATTTGAAAAAATTATTTAACTCCAAAAAAAAATTATTGGAAAAATAAAATTTAGACCTTTTCTAGGGACTTTTTTTTTTAAAAACAGCAATAAAAGGTTATTTGTAGTACAAAAGTTTTATTTAAAACCAAAGAAATTTTTTATTTTACAATTTCAATAAAAAAAAAATGAATTGTATAATATTACATATAGTTGAACTTTTCAAAAAATTTAAATAACTTGTATTTCTTACTCATAATTCAGTTATTTGACTTAAAATTAAAAATCGCTGTTATTTTTGGGTGAAAATTATTTGAAAAAGGGTATAAGTAATTCCATCAAAATTTTTCGTTTTAGTTTATTATACACAAATTGATTTTCCAAACTTGTAAGCCTTTATTTGTTATTATATGGTTTTGATTTACATTAACAAGTCTTTTTGGTTAATTATAGAAAAGTTGTAAAAGCCAATTAAAAATCACTGCCCCTACAAATATTCAATTCAATTTAAACGAGGAAGAGTGTAGTAGAGTAGACTGTGTCAACTCTGGGATACCCGTATGACCGTAATATAAACATTATATCATCCGGTTAATTACTTTTGGATAAATTTCACACTTACAGCTTCATTAGGTTTAGAGTAATGCTAATATAAAAAAGGGGTTGTATGGCAGCTACTCGAACCCACTGCAGTAAACCAACAAAATTTTGCAGAAACTTTGGCCATACCACTTAACCATCTTTGGCAAAATTTTAGAAACCCAGCTTCAATAGGTACAAAGTAATGCTCATATAAAAAAATAAATTGCTTAGCAGGTACTCGAACCCGTGGAACAAAATGGCTGGATTTCAATAGCAATGACGGCTATTGCATCAAAACGAATTTGCAAAAATTTCAAAATCTTTGTTCTTTTAATTTTTGAGTTATCGTGGTGACGGACGGACAGACATATATAGCTAAATTGATTTATTTTTCGATTCTGATCCAATTCATACACTTGAGTCTATATCTACAATATCTATATCTAGTCTATACCTTTGATCTATAGTCATATGTTATGTTATGTATAATATTAATATTAAAATAAATTAAAATTATCGTTTTCTTTAACAGGTCTCGGTGGTTTAGTCTAATGGATACAAGGAAGATTATAGTTGCCCTTGTCAACTTTTAGATACCCGTGCATACCCACTAACCGTTATTTATTTCCCCTATGCTATTATAAATATACAAAAAGAAATATAAAAAAGTATATATAACTTATTATCATAAGTTTTGCTTAAAAAAAAATAACAAGAAAAAAAAAATTAAATTTTTAATTCATTATAGGTACCATAATTTTTGCTTAAAAACAAAAAAAGACCCTAAAAGTTAGTCCGGGTGATGTCCAACTTTGCCAACTAACTTGCCCTATTACTTTACCTGCCCAGTTTTAATTTTAACCTCATAGCTTCATTAGATTCACAATTATCGAATTGACAACTTGGCATGGCAGCTGCCCGAAAATGGGCCATAACATTTTGAAATTCCATATAAGTGCTCGATTCATTATATAACTAACAGTGTGTAATTTGCATCCTCGTAGTATAATCAGTTTCCAAGAAATTCATATTGGTGCAAAGAAGAAGTTGACACACAGATGGACGGACGGAAGGACAGACATTCATAGCTAGATCGACTCATTTTTCGATTCTGAGCCGAGACGGAGGAGCAATTTTAATATACCCGATGTCATATATGTATGCACGGGTATAACAAGACTTTTAATTGACTATTAATTTGATGAATTGTGAGTTAGAGTACCGAATAGGTAACAAAAATTTTCAATTTCAAAAAGTAATTTTTCGTAGCAAATCTCCAGTATAATCAATAAATATACGCTTTTTATATCTGTTTTGTCATTTTTACAAAAACCGTCACATAATTTTAACCCCAAAAGTCAAAACCATAAAAATTGAAAAACTTGTCCCAACTGATTCTGCGATAGAAACTAAAAAAGAAAAACCAATTTAGATAAGACACAAAAAAGTTTCGCTTAATTTTTGAAGGATATTTTTTGAGGTGGCAAGTCGAACTATTTTAATTCTTCTTTCTGTGTTTAGATTTTACTATTATTCTAATTAGGGAAGTGGTGTTCTACATTTTTGTTGATCCGTCTACTGGGACTGCCAGATTCATGAAAAAATAGTATATAAATACGGTTAAATAAAATAATGAATCGTTTTGTCGCTATTTAAAATATCTGTAAAACTTTTCGACTTAATATAATTTAAACCTTGATGTATTTTCATACGAATTGTATACTTTTGAATGATACAAAAGATATTTAAATTCGAATTTGTGTACTGAATCATCAAGCTGTACAACTTAACGAGTGTAAGAATTATTTTAAAATTTAAGCTTTGTAATTATTAAATTTTAGAAATTTAATAAATTACTATAATTACAAATTTTTAATATACTAACAAAGTTATAACATAATAGAGCAGTTGTAATTTGAAATTTGATTTAACTTTACGACTTAACCGCTTCTTATAACAGATGCAAAAAAGGTTTACATTAAGCATAGTAAAATTTAATAAACATATATTTTTAAAATTAAATGTTTAATAAACCATATGAACGCACTCTTAGAAGTTGAACATTATTGCAAACAACTTTTGAAACTTTTTTTCATAGACTTTTTATCACTTTTAACTATTTCAATGTGACAAAGTAAGTTTACAATAGAAATATTAACTTCTTTAATACTAATTTAATTTTAAACGTTTTCCAAGATTTTTGAATTTAATAAATAAAATGTATGTTTTCCGAACACATTCTAAATACTCAATAGTATTTCTATTTAAAAAAACCTTAAAACCTTTCAACAAAATTGTAATAGTATACCCGAGGCATTCAAATGACATATATATACATAATATATGATGTAATTGTCTAATAACATAAATTTTTTAAGATTTTTATCAAACATTATTATGAAATTAACTTTTCAATAAATCATTTTGAATCTTTGGCCTACATTTTTTTAATAATTTCTCCTTCATTACTATAAAATTTCATAATACACTTTATAATAAAAACAACAACAATAATATTATGAATTTCAATATAGAATTATACAGTAATTCAAAAAGCTAACATTTATTGACATTTATTGTTATTTTAAAGTGTTTTCTATTTTTTCATTCTTTTGTTTTTTTTTTATTCAATATTATTCACAAATTCAGTCAACTATACTTACCAGCTACTTGCATGAATGCCAAAGCTGTTGCGGTTGAAAACGATGGTGCATCAGCTGTCACTTCACATGAAAAATTTCCAGATAAATTAAAATCAATATTACGTAAAACAACTTGAGTTGAATTTGACATTGAAATCTGTAAAAAAAAATAAATGAATGAATAAAAAAAAAACAAAAAAAAACTTAATAAGTATTTTAAATGATAAGTTCAGGAGTGAATAAAAATTTTAATTATAATAGTCCATAAATTTATAAATTTACTGAGTGCATTAATTGTACATTGAATGATTTTATGATGCTGATTTACTTATAATTATAGTACAGTAACTTCTTAATAATATATCTAAATACTAATAATACTCCTTTTCCACTCCTTGAAGGAGCATAGGGTATTCACCAAGTCACCAAGACTAGCCTTCAGTTTCTTTAATCGTTATATTCATTAAGCCGTTGATGACTCGGCTGTAGCTATTGTATAACATTATGAATACACAAATGTAAATTTTGTGAGCCATCTATTATCCTACACAAGAGTTATTTATATATTTACATATATTAAATCTTATATTATATTACGATATTAACTATTACGATATAATTATACAATTTTACGATATTTTTTTTTATTACATATGATCTGACCAGGGTTTGAACTTAAGAGTTTCCAAATGAAAGGCGGCGTCTTTACCACAACGCCATTGATCAGATAATAATATTATATACTACCAATGTTTTTCAGTTACCACAACTATACAATTTGGGAGACTTTCATTTTAATTTCATTAATATATAGTTTTGATCCGAATTGGAATCAATTATTTATAAATTTAAAGAGTTTATAATATTTTATAATATTTTATAAGCTCCACAAATTTTGAAAGCCTGTAAAAAAATTTTGAAAAAAAGCCAAAAATACATCAAGGTATAAATGCTAAATTTTAAAACTTAGTTTGACTCATATAAGTTTATAAAGAATGTATTCTCCAAAAATCCTTATTATATTTATGACATTTTTTAAAATAATTAAAACTCATGAGATAAATTTTTAAACCTGAATATATTAATATCATAAAAAACTATACTGAAAGAATACAAAATCTACCAAAGTTTGTGCACCACTGGATTACTTATAGCTATCAGTAAATATTTTAAAACTGTCATTCATGGTAGAAAATGATGAGTAGAATTTATTTGAAGCGAATAATCAAGGTGACATTTAATGAAACCAAACAATATTTAGAAATTTGGCTCTGTGCATAAATAATATATATTTATATATATATATATATATATATATATATATATATAAATTTTATTCATGAATAAAGTATAGAAAATTGTTAGAAGCTTTTGTTTTTTATTTAATGAATATTAAAATTTTCAAATGATTGACATTTAATAATTTTTTTTTTTGTACTATTAAGAGATTGTTAATGAAATGGTTCTATAATTTCTGAAATATATTGGTATTACCTATATATTTTTATAATTTTATTTTTACTTTACAGTTATTCCATGCCTTTATTTCCGTTTAAATATATTTTTAAATTAAATTATTCTAACAGGTATATAAAACTTTCAAAAAAAAAATAATTAACCTAAAATTCCTAGTAGTGCTTAAATTCCAAAATTATTTTAAAATTTATTATAGTTAAGTTTATTCGTCTGAAAATAATTTGCATTTTTTTTTTCTGCAGTTATTGTTGTGTTGTTAGTTAGTAAATTTTAATCCTATAATTTTCTATATAAACTCGCCACCATTTTAAAAGGTGTTGAATACAGTTAAAATGTATATAAATATTTAACTGATAATAAATCACATACAAATTCCTATCGTTTATTATAATAAATTCAAACAATAAAATTATAAAAAAAATAAATTATAACAAAAAACTGAAATAATTTTAAAATAAAATTTTTGTTTTTAAAAAAAGAACTTACATCTATATGAAAACCCGGATACGGAAACACTTTATATCCTGGCAATTCATCCGGTGTAAAACGATAAAATTCTAGTTGACCACGATAAAATTTCACTGAATATAATGATGTACCTTGCATATCATACATACATTTAAATGTTGCATGATTACCACGTTCAACTAATGATGGTTCTATAATTAATTTCACATTCCGTAATGCACCATTTACCAAACCTGGAAAGAAAAATGGAGAGAAACAAAAAATAAGAAAAAATTTTATTCAAATTTATTCAAATTATGAAGTAAATAAATATTTTTGAAATTTTTTTTTTTTTTTTTGAATAAAAATTAAGTTTTAAAGGTATTTGAAATACTTTCAAATTGTTAATGTATTTGAATAAAAGAGACAAAAAATCATTAATAATATTATTTTATTGATAATATGAAAACATTGATTTAATAAATTTTATATTAGTACATATGTGTTTGATAGAGTTGAATTACTGCGTTATTATAATATTTTAACAGAGAAAGCATTTATGACGTATATGTCAAAATTTCTTTTGATTTAATAATAATTATAAAATTCATACAATTTTTAAATTATTAATAAGTATGTAAATAATTAGTTTAGTATGTACCTATGTATATAAAATAAAATTAGATTTTTTTTTTTTTTTTTGACGGCACCTCACTGTGATAGGCTAAACAGCCTGACTATATATGTGCATGTCAGAACAGGGGAGATATATTCATATATTAGAACTGATCAAATGAATTCCACATACAATTTAAACATGAGATAGTACTACGTCTTATAACATGTAGAAATGCCTTAGATTTTCAATAAATACAGTTCTATTTTTGTTTATATTGTAATAATTTTTGGATTTGAGTTATATGGTGTTCTATATCAGTGAGTTATATTACTTAAGTGAATTATTTGTTTTGTATTTGTTTATATTGTTATATTTATATATTTTTTATTAAAGTTATATAATTATTAATTAAGCCATTAATTTAAACCCAAAGGCGAATGGTAGCTGAGCCAAGTTGAAAACCAAATAAAAGTTTATTCCCTTTCACTGGGATTTGAACCCGGTGCCTCTCGTATGAAACGTTGGCACTCTAACCTCTGTGCCACCCAGATTATATTGTAAAGCGTATTTCACTGTTCTAAATTTAAAATTACATTTTTTGGAATAAATTCAAAGCATGTTGCTATATATAATTGAAATATTAAGTTCAAATTGAAGAATTTGAACCTAAAAGACTAACAATTAAAGACCAATACAAATGAATAATTTAGTACCTAATGCTTCGCCTTCTAAAGAACAAATGTAATAATTTTCCTTTTTTAAATTGATAGATGTAAAAACTTTCACTAGGTCATTTTTAGCACATATTCAAACTATCTATTCTGTTTATTTCTCTGTCTGGATGTGTACAAAACTTATTAATCGTTTGAAATGAAATAAAAAAATTTTTCCTATAAATAGGTATAGCAAAATATTAATTTTATGAAAAAACCTTTAACTCCATCCATTACGGAGCTGCAGGCCTTCCAGAGTAAAAAATATAACTATTTTTAAATCGTTATAAGACAAGTTCTATAAGATATATTTTCAATAATACTTTACTAGAATACATTACATTAGGGTTGTCAGACGCTATGGGAATTACAAATTTTGCAAAATTTAGTCCCTTATAGCTTTTAAACGATCTAAAGTTCTAAAAAAAGTTCTAGGAAATTATTATGAATTCAGTATACGTTGTGGAAATGTTACGTGATAGTTTAGTAAAGCTTCAAAAATTATTTTGAATTGTACTTTGTTTATGTACGTATATTACAAAAATTATATGACAAAAAACCAATTCACTTTATAAAAGTTACAAAAAACTTAACATGATTGTTTTATGTGTTTAGAAGAAAAATCAGGCCACCTTCTTATAGTTTTTTTCAAATTATATAATATTCAATTAGCGTTTTTGAAAATTCTATTTATTTATATCAAAACATCATTGAAATTTTTATTGTTTTCCAGTTTCCTATCACCTATTTTGTTGCAATATTGCATCTATCATTAAATTGCCTTTTATTACCTAACAGTTTTTTTCTCTAATTTAACGACATAACGATCACTTAACACGCTGAATAAAGATATTAAAGATTTTAACAATTTAATTTAAAATTAACGAAAACTCGTATAATACAATACTAGGTAAAGTAACATGTTATTAGAAAAGTGTCCAAATTTTTTTGTTCAATTTAGGTTTATTATTAGTTAAAAATAGATAATAGAACTTAACATTAGCGGCTAATGAAATTTAAATTCGAGGAATTTGGATTTAGAGCATATGTTCATTTGGTGCTCCGGCGGTTTTTTTTTGTTTTTGTAAATAGCCTTAGAAGTCATAGCTTATACAATCTCAAGTGTTTTTATAGCAAAAACTAACTTTTATCAATACAAAAAGTTTTATCAACCAAGCTAACGGACTATGACTACTTTATTGATTCTGTATATTTATATGACCGCCAAGTTGGGGCTGTGTTTTCAAGCTGTATTTTCAATACACACTTAAGATTACAATATAATTATACAAAACTGTTCTTAAAACCTTTTTATTATTCTTATAATAATAAAACATTTTAAGGAGCCGCCACTGATTTCAACATAATTGAGTTTAACAATGTACAGCAAACAAAATAATAGTTACTATGCACAACACACCCTAATCTAATAGTTACTAACAGACGTTAGTAATGAATGATTGTAACCAATTGTTATGATTTAATTCATTGAAGTATAGTCAACCATACTTTGGTTTTTCACAATTTAGAATTTTTTTTAATACATGAAAGTACTAAACCTTCATTCGTTTTTAATTTTTTTAGGTTTATGGAGTCTAAAGTACTAAATGAAATCAGAATTGAAGAAAATCACGCATTATTACTATATATATACATTGTTAACATAAAATTTGTAATAAATTAAATATTATCACGCAGCTATTCCATTATTATTTCACCCTTAAAAAACAAATTTAACTTATGTACACACTTCTGCTTTTATAACTCGGGTATAGTTAAGTTAAAAAATAAATGAATCTTAAATAAATTATGACAAAAAATAATATCTTAATAATGTTTGATTAAAATGTAAATTTAAAGGTATTTTAAAATTTTTTTTAAGAATTTTAATATTTCCGACTTTGGTGTAAAATATATTTTTTTGTAAAAAATCGCAATTTATTGTAATAATCCAGTCTTTTATTTCAGAAATTTTGAAAAGGTTGGATGAACTTAAAATAATTTTTTTAACAACTTTAATAGTAAGTATTGGAAAGATTTTTAGTAGAATGATTTTCTTTCAATTACTTAATAGTAAATTATATTTCGTCACTGATTATATTTATCAACCATTTTATTAAACAGAGGCCAACGTAGTAAATATTAAAAGGAATTAAGAATAAGAATTAAGAAACCATTACTTTTTGTTAACTGTTGTCATTACTTTTGAACAGTCCAAGTACAAGTATTTGAATTTTATTGAGTATTTTTTTCAGTATCGGAGTTCCTAGTTTTGTTGCATTGCTTCTTGAAAATCACCTGATCCGATTCAAATACTACGTCACACACAATATTATTAATGTAGAATTGCTTAGGTTTCAATTAATGTAATTCTTATGTTTACATATTTCAAGTTTTTCATATTTGATTAGTGTTATGAAAAATTTATGATTTAAATTTTTTGATATGTGAGTTATAAGTTCAAGTTAAATATTTAATTTCTTAAATATGTTTATTAATATTTCGAATTTAAATTTAATTCTTTGACATCAATCGATGGAAATTAAATGAAAAACAGTATAGTAGCATAATAAGGTTATAAGCCTGATGACAGTTTCCACCCTTCTTAAAATTCCACCTTGAACTCTTCAATAAATGATTGATGAACTCTAAACCTTTGTCACTAACGAAATCTTATGTATACAGTTCTTTGTCTGTGAGTAAGAAAATCCAAAATCTTTCTCTGCGTTTGTCCAATTTCAGTTTAAAGTCCTTCCTACTTTATTATTATTATTATTAATATATTTGTCTACAATGAGGTATAACAAACGCATTCAATTAAATGTGTTTTGTTGGATGTGTTCAATTATAAAAAAATAAAATATTAATGTTTTGTTGAATGTGTTTTATTTTGTAAAATAAAATATCATAAATTATCATAAGCAGGCCAAAAAATATTTTATTTATTTTTAATAAAAAAAAAAACCAAAACAAAAATAAATAAAATTTTTTTATGAAATTAAATTATTTTAAATGTTCATGAATTAGTTCAATTACGTTATTAAAACTCACAGAACATTTTCTGGAAATTTTTTATAAATAGTGAAACATTTTGTAAATAAAAATTAAGAAGAACATGCTTCACAGGAACATTGTGTAGTAAGTCTTAATTACTTTCAGTGAAAATCTGAAATAACAAATTCACGCTTTGTTGCATTGCTTGATTTGCTTTGTTTTGAAAGCAAATATACCAAGCAACACAGTCAAAGTAATTCCAAAGTTCCTTCATCTCTCTCTCATTTCTGCATCTTTCCCTCATCCCTGCATATTTCGCACATCCCTGCATCTTTCCCTCATAATTCTTTTAATTATTTTTTCTATTTAAAAAAAGTTAAAAATGGATAAAAAATGGTGTAGAGGTTTGCAAAGTGGTTTCGGGTGTACAATACTTCATAGAAGCCAAACAAATATATAACTTGATTCGGTATATTAAAAAAAAAAACTAAATAAAGTTCATAATTCAAAATTTATAAATAAAGCAAAACTCAATTCAAAAATCAACATTTAATACAATTTTACGTACACATAAATAGGTACATTTTAGCATGTTGAGTAAGTACATTATAGAATGTTAGTAACAAACAAATATTTTGATTTGAATCCAAACAATAGTTGTGAAAACTATGTATAGCAATATTTTTTAAAAATATGTACACAAAACATTAATAAATGGAGAATTAGATCATTTTTGGAACAAAATAAACATATAAAAAAATTTAAAATACTTTATTAACAAACAAATTTATCGAATTTAATTTTAAAAATTACGTAATTGAATAAAAAAAAAAATATGAATTGAAATTAAAAAAAAATTTCCCCAAGAAGGGATTTGAACTAACGACCCCAAAATTTTATCAAATTCTAAATATACAAAATGTAGACCACGTAACTTATAAACCTTCAAGTTTTTAAGATACCTACAACAAGAAATGATTTAAATCATTTGTTTTTTTTTGTGTATCTATTACTAGAATCGAAGCATAATCTGCGTTATACAAAAGTAACGGTTGCGATTTTATTTAAGAATATGGTATTGATACACAATATATGTATATGTATATAATGAAACTAGAAATAGTTCTTAATTAGAAAAAATTCTTTTTTCAATTAACCTTCCGTCGTTCTGTGACGGGCCAACAGCTAGTGTTAAATATTTCCGTAATATATAAAATATTTTTTGTAAAATTTAATTCTTTAACTTAATTTGACTTTATTTAACTTGATAAATTTTAAATTCCAAATTATTGTAGCAACATCCCAACCATAAACTCTTAGTTACAAGAACATTTCATTTAAATATTGTCTGGTATAAAAATTGAATTGCCCAATTATTAAACAATTTTTTTCTTCCAGTTTATAAAGCAAATGTATTTTGTACACATTAATTTCTTCACATTTCTAAATTCCATTTTTATTTTATTAAATAGAATAAATAAATTTTCTTCATTATTTAACACAATTTTCATAATTTTCCTCCACAAAAAAAACACAAAATGTGTAAAAAGAAACCAAATTGTAAGAACCAAAAATTGACATAATAGATTCAGCAGAATTTACTGAAACAAAATCAACAACAACAACAACAACCACACCATAAAAAAAAAAAACACACAATAATTTATCGTCTAGACTTAGTGTTTATAAATACAACTTTATTTAACTGCAAGTACAAAATTGTATCTATTCTATACAACATTTATTTGTATCTATTGGTTTTGTTTGATTACAAAAAAAATAAAAAAATAAAAAAAATATCTATAGATACAAAAAAAATTGAATGAAATAAAAAAAATACTATTGGTATAAGAAAAACCGTTAAAATAAAATTTAAATAAAAAAAGAGAACAATTTTTTTATTTTACAAATTAATTAAAAAACTTTTTTATTTTTAATTCGAAAGAATAAAATATAAAAAACAAAATAGAAAAATACAAAATAAAATAAAACTAACCTTCAAAGCAAAACCAAATTGTGATACTAAAAATATAAAAGCAAAATTAAAATTCGAAATATAGACATTAAATAAAAGTTGTCTTGTTTTCAAATTAATTATTTTGAATAACTGAACTGGAATATTCTTTTCTTTTAATTTTATTTAAATATAAAGTTAGAAATAATTATGTCGAAATAAAATAAAATAATTTTGTTACAATTAAATAAAATAACGTTCAACAACTCGTTGATATTAATTAAATATAATTTTGATAGATATTTAATTTCGAAACTTATTTTTTTTCACAAAATATCTATTGATTACTTTTAAATTTCGAATGCTCTAATTTACTGCATTGATAACATATTAGGTATGCTAACTCTTAACGGCTGGGACAGGCCCGGAATCCTAGTGGTACTGAAAAACCTTATCTGGTTTTCGACTCTTCTCAGCTACCATTCGCCATTGGGCTTAAATTAATGGCATGATCAATAATTAATAATTATATATCATTTAATAAAAAAAGACATTAATATAACAATATAAACAAATAATTTAATTAAATGTTATAACTCACAGATATAGAATACCATATAACTCAAATACAAAAATATAACAATATAAAAAAAATAGAATAGAAATAAATATTGAAAATCTAAGAATTTTCTACATGTTCTAAGGCTTAGTACCATCTCATGTTTAAATTATATGTGGAATTCATTAAATCATACGAAATTAATATGACTCCCTGTTTCAACATGTACCTATATGGTATAGACAGGCTTATTAAATTACTGAAATACAAATACTTGAATGGGGTCTTGGTGGGTGCGTATAATTAATTACATCGGTTATTAAGAGCATCCATCTGACAGTTATAACTGTAACTTGCTTCGATATCAATTTTAAAATAAATAATTAGGAGCTAAAATTATGTAAAAATATAACAGTACATTTTTTTAAAGGGACTTAAAATATAGGTAGCCATCCAACAGTTCTAGACTCATTTAGTAGGTTTGGCTTCAAATTAAAATCAAACTTTTGATTTTGGAATTTAAAAATGGGAAATCAAAGCTTATAGAATGGCAATTGGGATTTCGGAATTATCACCAAAAGTGCTTGATTATTTTTTAAATTTCAAAAAAATTATATAAAATATATTTAAAAGATAAAAAAGTAATCCTTGGTATTCAAAAAAGATTTAAAAATTTATAACTGATTTAAATGAAATTAGTCTTTTATTTTAATATATGAAATATTTCGAACCAGACATGTATATTTCAATTAAAAGTACAATTAATTACAAATACCATAACCTGAGAGTTTGTCAAGTTCCACTTTTGCTTAGTTTTCGATACCTAACTATTTTTACAACATATACGTATACAAAATACTAATAAATAAAAGAATAGAATAAAAATACTTGTAATTTCCAGAAAGCAATTATATTTTAAGTTTGATTACTTTTGTAATCATTTTTAGGTACTTAAGTATTTTCGAATAATTTAGTATTTATCTTGGATTAAGTATCAGGAATTAAATTATTTTTTTGAAGTCTTCAACTATAATTAGTATTCTAAGTAACAAATAAAATTAGAATCATCACATTGGGTCTATTTTAGAATTTCTCAAAAAAAAACTTCAAAATACATGAGCTTCAAATTAAGTAGGTATTGTAGGTATTGTATTGTATTGTAAGTAGGTATTGTATTTAATAAAGAAAATAAAATAAAAATAAATATTTTTTTCAATATATACTTTTATTAAAGTAAAACTAACCCTCTAAAATGTAGAAAATAAAAAATTGAAGGTAGATCTTGGGAATTTGTTACTGTGGTAATATAAAAGTAAATTGCTGGTATAAGAAACAGTTCTTTTAATGTTTGAAAACTTTTAAGCTTAAAATGTTGAAAATTTCCATTAACCAAAAATTGATGGTAGATCTTTTTCATGTATTTTAATATAAAAGTAAATTGCTGGATTAAGACTATCTGAAAGAAGAACTGTCACCATTTAAGCAATTTACTTTATACAATTATGGTTTTATATTATCAAAGTGAAGTATTTTAGGTTTAAAAGTTACACATTTTTGAAACTATCCAAATAATTTAATTTTATTTGTAATTTATTTTTTTATTTCTGTTGAATTTAAAAAAAAAAAAACAAAACAATCTTTGTCTTTTATTGAGGATCGAACTCAGATCTAATTACACCCTAAGCCACTTTGCTAACCATTGAACCATACAATTCTTATAAATTTATGGTAAGATTTCTAATATAAATATATCACTAACTGACAGAATGAAAAATAAAGCCATAGACACAGGCAAGTTCAATCAAAAGTATATAATAAGTTAATTATCTGTAGGATATCAATAAATCAAGTGCATTATCTTACTGAAAAAATTTTTGAAAAAATGTGCTTATTAGTTTCACTCTGTCTGTCCATCAGTCCATGTGTCCATATGTTTACAAAACTTTTACACACATTTGAAATAAATAATAGAAATTTTAACTGTAGGTAGGTATTTCAAAAAAATAATTTCATGAAAGAACTTTTATCTGTAGCCCCACCAGTTACAGAGCTACAGTCCCTCAAAGTCGGAAAAAGTTCAATTTTCAAATTGTTTTAACAAGAGTTCTCTTAGGTGTATTTTCAATCAGAAAATGGCAAAAAACAGCTATTTTTATAAGCTTGATAAATTTTTAAAAGTAAAATGTGTAGGGTTGGCATACTGTACAAAAATTTAGTCTTTATGCAAAACTCAATTTTGGGGAAATTTTTTGGCCCCACATATCTTCTAAACGGTTAAAGACAGAGACTTGAAATTTAGGGAGAACTTAAATCTTCACAAATCAGAAGAAATAAAAATAAATGATAATATGCTCACTATGAAAGATCATACAATTTTGAAATTGTGCTTTTGGTTTTTTTCATCACTTGTTTTTATTTTATTTGATTTTCACTTATTTTTTATAAAATTTTTTTTTAATATTTTTATTAATTACATTTTTCCAAATTAAAATACAATTTTTAATAATATTTTCCGATAAAATATTTTTAAACATATATAACCCCTCATTGTAATTCACAGCTTTAATTTTTACAGTTAGATAATAATTGCGAGTAATTAGCTATAGTAAATAATATTATTATATAACTTTCAAATGAGACGGTTGTTTTTTTTTTAACCAATAATATACTGAACATTTTTATACTTCTTGATAATTATCAGGAAATTGACAGGGAAAATTGAATATTATATTTTACATATTATTTATAAATATTATTAATTTATATATATGTACATACAATATGTACCTACTTATTATGTGAGTAAATGTTTTTTTTAATGAACATAAAAGTATCTACTCCAAATTATTTAAATTGCTGAAGAGATTAAATCAACCAAAAATTAATTTACATTTCTATTATTTTATAGAAATAAATAAATCATGATTCTGAGCACATTCACTGGAATTTTAATTTATATAATAAAAATAAAAATAAAACAAAAAAAATCCAACATAATGCAGTGATTGACCATTGAATTGTGGCCATATCAGAGATAGATTTATCATACCTGATTAAATATAACAAGCGAATTATTTATCATTATATTATTAAAAAAAAAAAAACTCTTATAAAAATTATTTATAACACTTCTAAATTATTATTTTTTATTATATATAATCAAGGAATGAAGTATAATAATTTTTATAAGTGTTTAAATTAATTTAAATTAAAATACAACAGGAATCAAATTGTAATAAAGTATTTTGAGAGTACTTTAATTTCCAGAAAACGCTTTATGATTGCAATACCAAAATTTAATTTACATATAGTGTGTGAAAGATTTGACAGTTCGTACAATAAGACTTACCATAGTAAGTCTTAATCAATAATTAATAATTACATATCTTTAATAGAAAATACATTAATATAATTATATAAACAAATGCAAAATATAAGCAAATAATTTAATTGAATAATATAACTCACAGATATAGAATACCATAAATCTGAAATACAAAATATTACATTATATATGAAATTCATCAATATCAATTCTAATAACACGAATATAATATGACCCCCTGTTCCAACATGTACCTATAGTATAGACAGGCTTATTTAGCCTACAGTTCTTTAACAAGAAGAAGATGTTTAATTCGAGAAAAAATTCCATGGATGGAAGTGATCTTTTGCAGGCCGTTATTGTGATATTGAAATATCTTTTAAATGGAGTTTTTTTAAGAAATAAAATAAAATAAAAGAGTATAACATGTGTTACAATTTTTGTATTCCAATGATATTATGAAGAATAGGCTAGGATACGAAATTGGCCGTATTTCGACTTTCAAATTGCGACTCATAGTTCTATACAATGTCTTTTACAAGATTTCAACATTTATAGGAAAATGGATTCAAAATATTTAATGAAATACCCGCTACTATCTAAATAAAATGATGCAAAGATAAAATAAAACTCCATATTTTTCTAAACCAAAGACATTTTTTAAACAATAACATGTGCCGCCAGTGTAGTAATTGTCCCCAGATAATCTGTGTATTAATATAAAATTCTTTAAAATTTTCTAAGAAATCGACGTTTTCTTCAATTTTAAAGAAACCTTTTCATTAAATTTAAAATTTCCGTTCTAACTTCAAATCCTCTACAATTTCCATTAAACTTTAAATCTTTCAAATAATGCGTATTTCTGATAAATCAACAAAATATTTTAACACTTCAAAATTTAACGCAACACAAAATGTTAGTGGTAACTCACATTACAAATAGTGACGGTATTAAAGGTCAAAGTTTTGAAAATTTTTTAAAATAAAAGTGATAAACAAAATATTTGCAATTTTATATAGAAAACATCATTTTTCAAATGTTTTGCATCATCATGGTTGAATTGCAACATCTGCACTATCTAAAATCATTTGTTTTACATACTGTATTGTGTTTTGTAATACCAAATTACCTTGACCACATAAATCCAAATTTTAATTCGTGATTTTGAAATATTCGTTCAGTTCATTAGAAAATTAACCGACATTATTTCTTTGAAGCACATTATCTTTCTAAATAACTACTTTTTAAAACTTAATTTTTCATTTTCCGCAGAAAATTGCGTTTAACAGTTAAAAAGCATTAAAAATAAAATTTTAGTTGCTTTTAAAAAAAAAAACATTATTATTTTAGAAAATTTTTATGAAATACGCATTAATTGAAATAAAAAAAATTAAAACTTTTCAACAAGTTTATTTTTATTATGAATTCATTTTTAAAATTTTACTTTAATTTCTGGATTTTTATTTCAATCAAATCCATATGGAACATTAATGATTTTAAAAACTTTTACAAAAATTGTTAATTTGTTGATTCAGCAAATTACGAATTAACACCCATTGAAGGACGAAATACATGAACTGAAAATTTAGTTTTTTTTTTTGTTTTTCTTATTTTTCTCGGTTTTTGAAAACTTTTTTTATTTTTTTTATTGAATTCTTTGAACAGTTCAATAAAGTTATAAAAAGTTTGACCTAAATTTAAAATGAAAAATTTTTAATATTTGATATTTTATAGTTGTGTATTTTAACGTACTTAGACATGGTATACTTGGTATTGGTATGTTTGATATTGGTATGTATGATAAGGAGTATTACAAAAAGTATTACAAAACATAAATTTAAAATACAGATATATTGATGACGTATGTTCACTGAAAAGTTGTAATTTTGAAGAAACTTCATTTAATATTGCTTATGTAAATAAATCAAAATAGAAATCAAATTGAAAGTCTAACTTAACTGAGAATAATTGATGCCTGAAATGTCGGTGATGTTCTTCAGATTTCTATTAAAAGTCTATATTTAATTTGACTTGCTGTTGGATGTACAAATATTTAGAAAAACCTCATTTTAAATCTTAAACATTATATAATATGCCTATGATCCGATCCATACCATTGAATCTATATCTACCCACTGTCGTACTCTGCTTCACAAACGTAATGGCAAATTTTGTATATCCTTTTAACCTACAGTCATACGAGTATAAATATAAATTTTACTCAAATTATATATTTCAAAGATATAGACAATAAAATTTAGCTTATATGAAGTTGGCCATTGACAGAATAATATGAACCACACGTTGGATACAAGGTCACAAAAAAAAAAAAAATTTTCATGACAATCCCATCGAAGCTAATCAAAATTTCCCAAAAATTCTAATCAAATACCAAATTATAATCCAAATCCTATACCATGATATGACATAATAATCAATTATCATATATGAATATGAAAAGGGCCAGTATTCAAAACTAGAGCTTGAACTTTGGAGTTCGCACAAAACATTTCTTAGACAGTTTTAAGGTTCTTTATTAGTTTTTGTTAAAATCGGACCAAAGCTTCAGGGAGCTTCCACATAACTTTTTATACCCGTGCATACATATATGACATCGGGTATATTAGATTTGCTCCTCCGTTTGTAACGCATCGATCTAGACGAGCTAGATATAGTGTCAAGGGTACGTATCGGCTCAGAATCGAAAAATTAGTCGATCTAGCTATGTGTGTCTGTCCGTCCGTCCGTCCGTCCGTCCGTGTGTCAGCACGATAACTCAAAAACTAAAAGGGTTAGAGTCTTGAAATTCACACAAAGTCATTTTTAGACAATTTCTAGGTTCCCTATTGTTTTTGGTTAAAATCGGACCAAGGCTTCGGGGAGCTGCCATACAACTTTTTTGCACCAATATGAATTTCTTCAAAACTATTTATACTACGGGGATGAAAATTACACACGGTTAGTTTTATAATGACTCCGGCACTTATATGAAGTTTCAAAATGTTAGGGCCCCATTTTCGGGGGGCTGCCATACAACTTCTTTGCACCAATATGAATTTCTTCAAAACTATTTGTACTACGGGGATGAAAATTACACACGGTTAGTTTTATAATGACTCCGGCACTTATATGAAGTTTCAAAATGTTAGGGCCCCATTTTCGGGGGGGCTGCCATACAACTTCCTTGCACCAATATGAATTTCTTCAAAACTAATTATACTACGAGGCTGAAAATTAGAC
Organism: Dolichopus griseipennis; assembly: GCA_963082915.1. NCBI lineage: Eukaryota > Metazoa > Arthropoda > Insecta > Diptera > Dolichopodidae > Dolichopus > Dolichopus griseipennis. The sequence continues at coordinate 52,490,581 of OY720441.1, forward strand.
ACGGTTAGTTATATAATGAATCGAGCACTTATATGAAGTTTCAAAATGTTAGGGCCCCATTTTCGGGGGGCTGCCATACAAAGTTTTCGATTCAATAACTTTGAATCTAATGAAGCTACAAGGTTAAAATTAAAATTGGGCAGGTAAATTAATAGGGCAAGTTACTTGGCAAAGTTGGACATCACACGGACCATCGGACTTTTAGGGTGGGCCAATTTTTTTTTTTTTTTGTTTTTTTTTTTTTTTTATTTATTTTTTTTTTGTTTAAGCTAAAGTTATGGGACAATTGAAAATTTTGTTTTTTGTTTTGTGATTTTTTTTTTTTGTTAATTTTTTTTTTTGTTAATTTTTTTTTTTTTTTTTTTTTTAAGCTAAAGTTATGGGACAATTGAAAATTTTGTTTTTTGCTTTGAGATTTTTTTTTTTGTTTGTTAATTTTTTTTTTTTTTTTACGTCAAAATTATGGGGTAATGAGTTAAATGTATAAGGGAAGTAATTTACGGTTTATTTTATACACCATAGTGGGTATGCACGGGTATCTAAAAGTTGACAAGGGCAACTATAATCTTCCTCGTTTAAACCAATATGAATTTATTCAAAACTAATAACACTGGGAGGATGAAATTGGTAGACTATCTAGAAGTTGACAAGGGCTATAATTTTCCTTGTTTTTAGTAAACTATATAAAATTTTTAGGACCGGTTTCACAGATATTTATATTTTAGATAAACTATCTGATAGATAAAAGTTAACATAATATTAAATTATTTTTAGTATAGAAAGATTTTTTTTTTATTTATTTATTTCATTTATTTAGCTCTATAAGTTCAAATACCATTCATTATAAATTTTTCACTTAGATATAGATATGTTATATACTCGTATCTTTACTACAGTTAATTTTAAAATTTTTGTGTAAATAACAGGATTATTACAAGTATGGTAAAATTATGTTAAAGGAAAATGGCAAAAACCTTTTTTGTAAAGCTTGCTTTTTTTTAAATTACGTAAAGCTACTCTAATGATAATTTAAAACTAAACTAACCTATTAATTCTAATTAATATAAATTCCTTATCAAGGGGTTATTTGAATTTATTAATTCTGAGTTGAAGTTTTCCGTTAATTATGAAATCTTTTCTATAACAGTATTCATCTTAGCTTTGTTATGCAGCCTACTGATTGGAAACCACTTAAGCAGATTGAAAACGAGTTTCAGAAGTTTATTTGGTACAATTTGTAATTTTTTAGTGTGAGTTGCAGCGTAATCACCCCTGATTGGTGCTGCATACATAATAATTGGCTGAAAAATTGTTTTAATGAGAATTAATTTATTTTCTGTAGTCAGTGTGGCTGTTTTATTTAATACATTAATAGAAAAACCTACATCGATTCTAGTACATTTGGTTCACCTATTAACCTTCATATGATCGTTCAGAGGTCAGTTTAGTAATTCTTTAACCCTTTGTGGCTCAATAATATTTTGGTTTTTCAGTTCTTCTGGCTAGTGATTTCAAACTTTATACTTGAGTATCTCTAGCAAAAAGGATCTAACTGTAAAAATCAAAATCAGGAACCCGGTAATTCATTGTAGCTCAAAATCTTTTGAAAGCTTTTTCGGTAACCCTATGGTTATGCAAAACCGGTTTGGTTGAATTTCTTTGCAATGGTAGTTGTAAAATAGCTAGTAAAAGTAACAAAATATTTTATATTCTCTTTTCGTCATAACATTTGGTAAAAGTTTTTTCGAAAATATATGATGACCAGTTGACAAATGACAAGTCTCTGCACCGCTATAGTTTTACAGAGGTTTAAAGATAAATTGACTTTTAAACTACCTGAAAATATTAATCTAAATTTAATTTAAACATTAGATTTAAAAATTTATCCCAAATCAACAAAATTAAAAGAGAAGAGACGCATGTAAAGAAATAAAAAATATAGCAATTTGAATTTTTTAATATTAATTTTTATAACATTTAACTTAAAAATTATCATCACGATTTCATTTAAAACTCATTTTTTTTCAACCCTTTGATAAAAAAAAAACTCATTTTTCACTTATCTCATGCTAACGTGTTTGTTTTCCAATAATATCTCATTTTTATTAATTCTTAAAAAAGTTTTTAATAGAATATTAATAAAATATCTATAATCTGATTAATAAAATCATTTTTAATCGAATCGTTCATGTTTATTATTTCAAAATCAGTTTAATATTTTTAATATGCTTTTGATTAGATCTGACTTTTATGTATAAATTTTTAAACACTTTGAATGGAATCTGCCTCCCCAAATTTTATATTACTCAAACCTTCAATAATTTAACTGGTTTTTTTTTTAACTCACTCCATAATAAATTATTGTTTTATAAGAACATTTTTTAAAAAGGACACTTATAAAATCCGTACATGTCAACATACAAGTGCATGCCAATAATTTAATTTTTTTTTCAAGATATTTTTGATTCGAAAAAAATTTAAATAAAATCTAAATTTAATTTTCCGCTCTTTTTTTTTTTTTTTAACCCATTTTTCATTTTATATTCAGAGTATCCCAACATCCCTACAGTCCATCCCAATTCATTTTATAACCATTTTTCATTTTAACTGCCCCCATCATTTTATCTGAATGATTTTCATTTTTTTAACAACCTACGCAAATAAAATTTGATTTTTTTTAAAATGCTTGTTTAATATAATATGAAGGTGGGTTTGTTAGATTATTTGAACATACTTAGATAGGTTTGGGTTGATCGGTTGCTTTCTATATTTGTCACGAAAATTTCTTGAGGAAATCTGTTCTCTTTTTTTTAGAAAAAAACAAAAACGGAAACGGATATAAAAGTAAAAAAAAAGAAAGAATGGGATAAGAATATAAAATGTGTTTTTTTTTTTTTTTGTGTCTCGAATCAACCTTTCAAAATAAGGTTTTTTTTTTCTTCCTTCTTGTGTATACAGAAGAGAAAATGGAAGAGATGTATGCACAGGACATCTTCTCCTTAAATGATTGATTATTATTGGATCTTCAAACAATAATCGCCAATATCAACCTTTGACCCAAATCGATGTTGTAATAAAAAAAAAAAAACTTTTTTATATTTTATGTATACATATGTCTCCAGATATATAGTTAAAAAAATAAATATTACATTTTGTATAAGGTAAACTAACCATGCATTGGGTAGGTATTGGGCAATTTATTAGATATAGGAAAAATGTGGTTTTTAAAATTCTTGTTGTTGCAAGGTGGTTAAGTTAATTTTGGTTTTTCACTATATTGTATATTTTTAAATTCATTATTTGAAAATTTTATTCTAAAATCCAGGTAGAGGAGAGAGTAGACTGCGTCAATTCTTAGATACTAGCAAGAATATAATATGAATATAAAATTATCTGTTTTTAGGAGAATAATTTAAAATATAATTTGAAAAGCAGTTTTCGAACATTTTGGCACTTTACGAACCGAATTCCAGGAATGTTAGGATAGAGGCTGTTTGAACCAAACTTTACTTGCAGCAAAGCTAAGTAATTAATTTCTACTAAAACTTTTAGGATATTGACTGTAGTTTAACAAAATTGCCTCTTTAATTGACCAGTAATCAAAGCCGTGTTGATCCTAGTTCAAGTACGAGATAATTCGTTACTGTACTCTTCAAAAAACTTTAATATAGTAGAAATTGGTAAATATAAAACTTTAGAATTTAGAAATTAGATGTTGACAGACAGTGGACGTGTTTCTAAACTTTTGAAATAAATACAAAGCCTTTATAAGTTCATAGTAAGATTTTAATAGTATCAAGTAGCTTACTTATGGCTTAAAGCCATATAGTTGATTAACCTAATAGCATTCTGGATAATACCACCTAATACGAATTGTCTCAATTATTAAACCATTTCCCTTATACCAATATTTTAATAGTAATATAATATAAATTTTCTTGTATTAATGTAAGTATATATGTGTTTATCGAATATCAATTTAATACTTATGTTCCCATCTTTCATCTTCTTTAAAATTGATTTATATCGAATGAAAAATAAAATAATAAAAAATAAAAACGATTTTTCTTATTTTTTCTTGTATAATATACTTTAAGTTTTCCTCTCCATTTCGTAGTCCTAACCTTCTTTTCTGCTGTAGCCCTTCAACAATATATGCAATCGAATAAAGATTTTGTTTTTTTTTCAAAATATAAAAAAGAAATGAAAGTTATGTGAAACATTATAAATGAAAGTTAAAAAAAAAATGTAATCAAATAAGTTAAGAATATGAATTATTGATTTACAGTTTATAAAATTCCATCAAATAAAAAGACATTATGATTACAGAATTAGATATTTTAGTACTTGTAGGTAATATAAAAGTGATTTTTTAATAATGGGACCATATGAGATCTCGAACCTATTATAAATAATAATATCTTACAAATCTTGAATTTTTGGGTTTGATTAAAAGGTTAAGACAAGTATTTGCTGGATATTGACTTAGGATCGTTCGTTTTGTGCCTATTCCAAATTTCAGATAGAACTTTAATTAATAAGTAGAGTAAAGTGCTCCTTTATCTTCACATCATCGTCTATTAGAGACAAAGCGAACTTTTGCAGTTATCGAAGTAGATTAATTAAATTGACCTACATTCGCAATTCCTACAAAATGTTTACTCTATACAAACTTTACAAACTTTATTAAAATTTCTTGAGTAGTTTTTCCTTCATTGCTTATAAATTAAGTAAATTTTATACCTTGACTCATAATTGAATATAAAATAACACGATGGACACTGAAGCTTCTCTACCTTTATAAAAAATTTTCAAAAATTCAGTTGTTTGTTTTGTAAAGGAAGAGCATGTTTTCAACTTTCGAGTAAAATTCATAATATTGCATACCTTCAGGCTATTTGTATGAAAAAATCTTGCCCTTGTAGGTATGCAATATATTAGGATTTCTCGTGCTTTCATATTATGCAACAAAGCAAGGTTTGTAAAACTTCACTACGCTATGAAAAGTATTTTCATTGATTTAAAATGATTGCATGGGAATATGATGCCTTTAACTTACAAAGATTGGAGATATAAATGTAATACAAAATATTGCATATCTTGAAGGCTATTGAGTTTGTGTTTATAAACAAACTTTGTAGCCTTGAATGTATGCAATACCTTAAGGTTTTACTACTTTCATATTATGCAACACTGCCTGGAAATCATTACCATATTTTAAAAAACTGTTTTTATTGTTTTAAGGTAACTGTATAATGTATATTATTGATAACTGTAATTGCATGTACTTATTATTGTATGTCATTCGCAGATACCTTACAGTAATTTTTTTTATAAAATCATTTTTTCTATAGTAAATATTTTCTAATATTTTTTTTCGTCTTTTGTTTTTCTTACTGTGGAGATTTCATAAAATGTTTGCTCTTCTTTTTTGTTTTTATTTCCTTCTAACTTTAACATAATATATGTACATATTTGATTTTGCCCATAATATTTATCCAGTTTATCCTTTAGGGAAATTTCCATTTTTTTTTTCCACCCAAGGAAAAAACATAAGAAAAAAAAAACACAAAAAAAATTATAAAAGAAATCCAGGGAAAGCCAATATTCCATTAAAAAAAATCAGATTGTGTATTAGTTTACGTAATGAAGTAGCTCATCTTTTGTTTAAGTTATTTACTTTAACTCATAAGTATAAAAATTGAATGAATGAAGTTATAAACTTAACAACAAACAATAACAGCTAACATAACACATTACAAAAAAAAAAACTTTTAACAATATAACATTAATGTAAATGACTGTAAGTATAGAAGATAAGTAGATAAAGTTAGTACTTTGTATACTTAAACACAGAATCGTTAAATGGAGTATAGTTACTCATTAACTATGACTGGAAGTTTGTTTTAAAGATTTGCTATTACAGATTACTTTTAGGATTTTGGACTAGATTAGTTCATCAATGTTGTTTTATTTTTGTAAATTAATTCTGAGCGGTATTTATTTATTCCTTAAATTTAATTAAAACTTTCTCCTTATAAAGTGTTTTAACTATCCAGACCCAAATACAATTATTTTTAAATAATTATAATGAAATAAAACTTTTGATTATTACAATTTAGTTAATTTATCAATTCATTATTAATTATGATACTTAGAATATAATTCCAATGTACTCAAGAAAAGTGTAAAACAAGTACAAAATATAATTTTGAAGCTTCAATGTGAATGTTTAATTTAAGAAATGCTTATATATCTACACACTTGACTACGTTACTAATTTATAAAAATTGAAATTTTTGAGTCAATCTGGAGGGCTCCCAAACTTTTACCAAGCAAATTTATAGTGATTCTGGAGAAACCAATCTAACCTTCCCTCGTCCAAAATTTTCAGGTTTTAGGTATTTAATTGTGACTTACACTGAAATTTGGAATTTTTCCTAGCAATTTATGAAGTACCTAAATAAAAATTGTTTAAACTGAGATACATTTTCTTCAATTTTAAGAACCTCTTTTAAATTTTTTAATATATAATATTGGAGCTGTGAATTTTTAATAACTTTTGGATATTTTGTATACAAATCCGGGCAGGTAGTGAAGTTACTGGACAGGTATTTAAATTAAGCAAAATATCAATAATTTCTGAGAATCAAACTTCTCCAAAAATTTCAAGTTTCAGTTTTAATCCATTCAGAAGATATGTAGGGCCTACAATTTTGCAAAAACTGTGTTTTACATAACTCAAATTTTAGTACCGTATGGCAACACTATGTATTTGCGTTTTAATTATTTATAATGGTTATAAGAGTAGCTTTCTTTTACCATTTTCAGATTGAAAATATAGCTTAGAGAACTGTTTTAATAACTGGAAATATTAAGGGATTTTTCCGACTTTGGTCCATTACCCACCAACAGGGGCTGCAGAAAAAAGTTCATTTATTAATATTTTTGCAATACCTACAGTTAAAATTTCTTTTCTTTATTTCAAACGGTGTTAAAGTTTTGTAATCATGTTAACAGATAGACTGGTATGTCTGAATTGACACACAGAGTGAAGCTATATAGGCACATTTTTACAAAACTTTTTGAAAATGTGATAAAAGAGAAATTGTGCTATGATAAAAGCGAAATTTAATAAATCTACTTGAACGTACTTTCTATTTTTACTAAATGTGTGAAAGTACTCACATTCTGGGGATTGGTATCCGGCTATATATAAAATAAATTTTATATCAGATAAAATATACAGTAGAACTTCAACTTTGTCGTAACGCTATCTGATAATAAGGAATCTATTTTTGAAACACATTTCTAAATTTAAAATTAAAGACTGAATTTTATTTCTATTTTGCCTTTTGTTGCCTTCTTAAACTTAAACCTTATGCTGAGCTAAGCTACTTATGCTAAGTTAAAATCATTAAAATCTACTAATTGTTGCAAAACATTGAATAATAATTTATTTATAATATTTTTCTTTTAAAGCAGCCCACAATATTATTGTACAACAAATATTTTTTAAAGTTTACAATATCATTCTTTAAAATTGAATAAAATTAGAAAAAAATTAAAATTTATTGAATAATTATATTTTTTCATCTTCAATTTATTGAAGTAGATCCTTTTTTAAAAGAATTTTCTGTAAATATGTGAGTTTTTAAAATAAATAAAATATTTGTTTTTTATTAAAGAAAAATAAATATTAATAAAATATTTGAATACTTATTTAAATAAACAAAAATAAATAAGCAAAGTAATTAAAAAACTTGAAAAAGTCTGAAAAAATATTAGACTATAAATTCTATTTACCAATTCTTAAAGAGTTAAAAAAGCATTTCTTATTAAATAGAATTTTAGACATAAGTATTTATTTGTATATATATGTATATTTATTTAGGATATAATATAATGTGATATTTTAATGGAAAATTTTATTAGATATAAAATTTACAAAATCATTCATCATTAGTTTTTTTTAGATATTTTAGTTTCAGGTGCTTTAAATTTTTTAAATGTTTAGAAATATTTACGCTAATGAAAGTGGTCTTAGAAATTAAAATGTCTTCAGCTAATGTAAAAATGTATTCAGTTAAAGTAAAAATGGTAGATATTGAATTCGTAAATATTTGATATCGATTATTACCGTTAAAAAATACTTTTTTAGTATTCAATCTAATTGAAAACGACCAAAGCTAATAACTTTACGATAGCGTTTGAAGTGCGCATTAAAATCAAATTGGCATTATGTGACACCCAAATGTCACAATCGTTGTTGTCTACAAACCAATTTTATACTGGGTTGGTACATATTTTGTTACTGTGTCGGTTAAGTGTCTAAAATTTGATTCAAAAACTTGTTTGTTGTCATTGTTGAAACGGATTAAAACAAAATTTTTACGCGGATTTATGCGAAATTTATCGATCGCGCAATAAAAGATTTATAAGAAATAAGATAATGTTCTTGTGTGTGATTTAAGGCTTTTTTTAAAGATTTATAAATTTTCCTAGAAAACAACTTTAATTAATGTGAACAGTAGTATAAAATTTGATGACCTGAATTAAGACACTACCAATTAAAGCCCCCGGAGTAATATTACTTTTTAATGAGATATAACGCCCTGATGTTTTTTTTTATATAGTAACTGAGATAAAAAGCCCCGGAGTTTTATTTTTCTTTCGAGTTGAACTACGACTTCTTTGAGAAATAAAGCCCTGGAGTGTTATTTCTCTTTCAATAGAAGCCCTTAGTTATTATTTCTTATTAAATATGTAATAAAAACCATTTTTGTAATATTAAACAACATGCATTTAATATTATATATTTGTCTATGAGAGATTCTCTATTAGGAAGCGTATTTAAGTTGGTTAAAAAATCAAAGTTGACTCTTTTTCCAGAGTATTTATGAATTAATGTATGCAAGACAATGATTACAAAATCAGGTTTATATGTGTAGTAAGTAGAATAAATGTAGTTTACATGTAAAATTAGTATTTGTTTTTTAATTTTAGAAAAAGTGAATACCCATAATTTCGATTCCAACTCCATTTGCGTGCTAATTATTTTTAATATTATAGTTCAAGAAAATCTGGATATATTCGTACCCGTCACTGGAGTTATATTATTAAAATTAAGTTTTTATTAAAAATTTATGAAACTTTTGTGTTATTTTCATTTGCAGGTTGAAATGTGAAATAATATCCCCGGGGTTTTTCCCCATATTTTGAGGACTTTATCTCTCATACTAGTTGAGAAATAGGTAAAAACAATAACACTATAACCCATTCAATGCGAAATAACATCCCGGGGACCTTATTTCGCAGGGCCTTAATTCAGGTCACCTAAAATTTAATACAAAAAGTACGAAATTTTTTACAAAACTAAGTTTAAAACTATAGTAATTTATTCGAATTTGTTTAGTTCCAATAAGTTTACTTCTTATTCTTCCCTATAAATACCTCTTAAAATTTCACTTTGTTTTTAACTATCATTCATCAAAGTTTTATTTTTTGTATTCCTCAATATTATTTTAAAAATTTTATCTTTTGTCTACAAAATCTCTAGAAAAAAATAAAAAAGTACACTCCGTATTGCACTTTGCTTTTATTTCCGCTTTAAATTTTATTTTTAATCTAAAGCAATCTATCTATCTATATATATAAAAGGGAAAGTTTGTTTGTATGTTTGTTTGTTTGTTTGTTTGTTTGTTTGTTTGTTTGTTTGTTTGTTTGTTTGTATGTAGCGAATAGACTCCTAAACTGCCCAGCCGATTTTCATGAAAATTTGTATGTAGGGGTTTTTGGGTACGGAAAGAAATCGTGGCCCAAAAATTTTGCTCTAACGGACCGACAAGTTGGGGCTGTGGTGCAAGTATTTAAACTTCTTTTTTCTAAAATGAAAACGGTTTGACCGATTGACTTCAAATTTTGTATACGTGATGTTCTTTGAGAATTGAGTAGACACTATTAACAGTTTTGGAATTTGTTAACCCATGTCGGGCCGACGAGTGGTCAGAAAAAATTTTGGGTCCAAATTTTGTCCGATTTTACGAAATTCTGCTTTGGCTTAAAAAAAAGCCCCAAAAAAATTTTGTTGAGTTCCATTAACCCATTGCGGCCCAACAGCTTTTTATAGGTTTTTTCAATATTTTACTCTAAATTCGAAACGTTTTGACCGATTGACTTCAAATTTTGTATACGTGATTCTCCTTGATAATTGAGTTGACACTATTAACAGTTTTGGAATTTGTTAACCCATGTCGGGCCGACGGGTTATCAAAAAAAATTTTGAGTCCAAATTTTGTCCGATTTTACGAAATTCTGCTTTAGTTTTAAAGAAATCCCCAAAAAAAATTTTGTTGAGTTCCATTAACCCATTGCGGCCCAAAAGCTTTTTATAGGTTTTTTCAATACTTTACTCTAAATTCGAAACGGTTTGACCAATTGACTTCAAATTTTATATACATGATGCTCCTTGAGAATTGAGGTGACACTATTAACAGTTTTGGAATTTATTAACCCATGTTGGGCCGACGGGGTGTCAAAAAAAATTTTGGGTCCGAATTTTGTCCGATTTTATGAAATTCTGCTTTGGCTAAAAAGAAAACCCCAAAAAAAAATTTTTTGAGTTCCATTAACCCATTGGGGCCCAACAGCTTTTTATAGGTTTTTTCAATACTTAACTCTAAATTAAAAACGGTTTGACCGATTTTCTTTAAATTTTGTATACGTGCTCCCCTGTGAGAATTGAGTTGACATTATTAACAGATTTGGAATTTGTTAACCCATGTCGGCCCGACGGTTGGTCAAAATAATTTTGGAAGCTAATATTGTCAAAATTTGCGAAGAAAGCCTCAAAAAAAAAAGAAAGCCTCAAAAAAATTTTGTTGAGTGATTTGGAAGCAAATTACGTCCAATGTTGCGCAATACAGCTTTGCCCAAAGAGAAAGTGTAGTTCCGTTATCCCAGTGGGGCACAGTGGGTTTTAATAGATTTTTGCGCTACTTAACTCTAAATTAGAAACAATTTGACCGGTTTACCTCAAATTTTATATGTCTGAAGCAACTTGAAAATGGAGTTGAGTCTGTTAAGAGTCGGTCCTGCGATTTTTCAAAACTTTTTTTTTGGAAGTAAATTACGTCAAAATTTGGAAAGTAGTTCGTAGTACTGCTTTGAATTACAGAAAGTTTCAAAAATTACTAGAATAATCCTAGAAAAATAGTTTTAAAAAGATTGCTTTCACACATTTTAAAATTTACATGTGTGAACCGTGTGTAAGTTTTGTGTTAAATTTTTGCAGTAACATCAAATGCAATTAAACCTCCATTGAGAGGCGCAGCAACGCGCACCGGGTATTAGCTAGTACTTAATAAAAATATATTTTAAAAAGGTGCTTAAAAAACTTGAAAGTATAAATAGACTGACGAGTCTTCAATACAAATCTTATCAGTCTTATGTCCTATGGAATAAATTATTATGAATATTAGAAAATAAACAAAATATCTATAAATAGGGATGGTTGGTCATAGATCTCATAGAAAAATCATGGTAGCAAGAAATGGATGTCAGCAAAGTTTCAGTTGTCATTCTTTTTAAATTATATATGACGTTTATTGATAAGAAAGGCTTGTACCTCATACAATGAGATAAAGCAGTGAACCATTCCTTTCTTTTCAGCCTTGGCAGATTTTACTATCTTTTAATTTTATTAGTAATATTTTATTTATTTTGTTTACATCGTATATTTTATATTTTATTATACATATTTGTTCACCATGGGGATTTGTAAAAAAAAATTTTTCCCACACCCACTCGGTTAGTAAGCCAAATTTACACTGAGGCCCTTTTTTTAAAATATATTTTTTTCATCAATTTAACTGTAAATACCCTAAATGAAGTAACAATATAAAAAATTTTGAAGGCAATAGCATTTGTAGGTCTAAGCATCGAATTTTAGAATTATTAAAGTAGGTTCGGTCAACCGACTTAATAATTCTCTACACCAGCTGAAATCACATCTTTCACTAATTTAACTACGGATAGGTGGCACAGTGGATAGAGTGCCGACCTTTCATGCAAAAGGCCCGGGCTCGGATGGCAGTGAAGGTGAAAAAAACTTTTCGATTCGACTCAGCTAACATTCGCCATTGGGTTCAAATTAATGGCTTAATCATAATTAATAATTATATCTTACAAAAAAAAATACTTTAATATAACAATATAAACAAATGCAAAATATAAACAAATAATTTAATTGAATAATATAACTCACAGATATAGAATGCCATACAACTCAAATACAAAATATTACAATGTAAACAAAAATAGAATTGTATTTATTGAAAGTGTAAGAAGTTTCTACATGCTATAAGGCCTACTACTATATCATGCTTACATTGTATGTGGACTTCATTATGATCAATTCTAATAACACGAATATAATATGACTCCCTGTTCCAACATATACCAATGGTATTAAAAGGCTTATTGGCCTAACAGTTGAACAGTTAGCGCATAAAAAAGAATATATAGATCATCCTAGCTCTGAATTTCAAGTTTATATTTTAATTATCCATGTTTGGCATTAGAAGGCGTATGGAAGCTTACCAAACTACTTCTCCAATCCATTTCAAGTTTCAGGAACCTTAACGAAATATGACTCTTGTACAAAATTTAAAAGTTATTTCTTAACTATGGTATTGAAGAAATACACCTCTGCCTCTGAAAGCTTCCGAACGCATGTTTTCCCAAATGCAATTCGCTTTTCCAAATTCAATCCACTTCTCCTATATTCAATCCTCTCCACTTTTTACTTTTAGTGACCGTCGAGGTCAGTCTATTTTTGCAAAACTCAGTATTCAAATGTTTTAAAATAGACTGCGCTAGAATGGCTTATAATAAAAACAATAGTTACAAAGTTTTTAAAATCTACTTATCTGTTGTAAAATTTTGTAAAATTATTGTCAAAATATTCTCAATTTTTTGTTTCAAAACTTTTTAATAGATTATAAAAAAATGTTGTTTTATTTAAAAAAAAACAAAAAGATGTTAAAATGTCTAAATGATAAAAATAAAATAACTTTTTACAAAAAAGTTTTATTTTTTTTATTTAAAAAGTAGTTTATAAAACTTAATAATGCGATTTTCAATAGACAAAATAAATAAAACATGAAACTTAAGATAAAAATTTTTCAAGATTTTTCCTTATATAAAGAATAAAGGAAAAACAATTTTTCTTTAACTGTTCAGGAACATCAGTTTTCTATTAATTCCTCTACATTAAACATTAAATTAATGTTTTAAAAATCAGTAAAGAAATCAACAATTTTCTTCATATTTTATTGTCTGATATTTTAAAGAATTAACAAAATTTTAAAGTTATTTTTGTAATTCAACAAATTGTTATTAAATTAAATAGAAATTTTTATTTTTTGTTATTTGTCATTATAAAATTAAATTGTTTTATTAATATTTAAAATATTATTAAAAATTATTTAAATTAACAAGTTGTTTGTATTGTATTATAAAATTTTTAAATTTATGTGTACAATTTAAAAAAAAAGCATGGTGTGATGAAGTTGAAAGAATACAATTCCAACAATTTGAGGGATTTTAAATCATTTAGCACTACATCGAAGAAAGATGTTACTTGTAGGAAGATAATTCTTTTATAAGCAAGTGGAATTTAAGCCAGGTCTAATCTAAGCAAGGTTCATTCATTAGGCAATATTAGCATATCTTTAGTTGAACAGTCTTAAGAGCTATTTGGTGGGAATGCTCTCACATATGTGAGAGATAATCGGGTATAGGTTCTTAAATATATTATGTCAACCTACAGCCTGGTTATTAGAAAAAATGTTTTTCCAAATAAAACTATACTAAAATAACAATAGAAAGCAGATATATAGGATTGAGAAAATCCAGAGTTTCGCATAAGATATTTTTTTTTTTTTTACGTGGATTGGTGTAGAATCTTCGAAAGATACAAACTGCACCGTAGCAGAAGTGTATGCCGGATTCTTAACGAACTAAACCCCACCCTTCCCTTATTAAAACTAGCCGAATTGACTAACCATTAATTTTTTGTTATCTTTGGTTGGAGTATTGATTTTATGTACTTTTCTAATTAATCTGTACTTAATACTATATTATCCAAAGGTCTTTTTCTTTTAAGCCTTCCTGTAATAATCTGATTATTTATTAACTGGGTAGCTTCAATATTTATATGCCCTTCTAGACGAGCTTAATGCTTTATGGCATATGTACTTATTTCATCTATAACTTCGGGAATAATCTATCACAAGATATTGGATAAAATGTTCTCTTATTAACATCTTATTTCTCTTTTTAAAATATTGTAACTTTCAATTATTCATTTCATGGCCTCATAAATTAAAATGATCTCTAAAATGCAATGCCAAATCTGTAAATATAATAAATTAAATTTTTTAACTAGATTCAAATCAAATTAACTAAAGTTCCAGGCAATAACAATTTTCGTTTCTTGCAAAGTAAAAACGGTTTCACCAAAATTTTTGAACTTCGGCATATCCTTGGATCCCGAATGACATCCTTAACTTTGCCTAACCTTATAGTTAAAAATTAATTTGCAGAATTTGACGACTATGTTTGGTACTTCAGATAAACTTTTTTATTTTGAATATGAAAAATCAATTAAATTTAAATCAACTCAATTGAAAGATTGAGGTGAAGTTTTCTTAAGTCAGTTATTGGTATTTAAAATATCTGAAATTTAAAATTTACTATCAAAATGAATCATATTCCATCTTATTTACACACAATTTTTCTAAATTTTGTTTTTTTGTCAAAATGGAAAAAAAAAAAACTTAATTTCTCATATTTACCTTGAAGCATTCATCAATCAAGTGGAAAATAGTTAAAAATGAACATAGATCTAAGTTTTTTTTTTTGTTTTTTAAAGGTTAAAGTAAAATTTTGCAAATTTTTTTCCAATAAATTCTCGTCATTTTACTTTCAATTTTTTTTTTTATCTTAGTTGTAACAGTTTGCTGTAAATGGTATTTTTATCCAATAAAACAAAACTGTACTTCTGCCTTTAATATTGCTAGCTATATTCTTTGAAAAGTAAAACGGTTTGTTTTACTAATGTCCTCGAAAGTTTTATTTGTCCATTCGACATCCGACAATATTATGTTTGGAATACGTGCAGAATTTGAAAATAAAAGCCAATGTATCAAGGATATCTACAAACAAGTTGTTAAAGCAGGCTGAAATCTTGACTACGTAGTTTTGGCATCAACAAAAAGCGAAAGCATGTTCCAATGTTGTGGAACAAATTGGTTTACAAAGGCCAATATATGTCAAAGCTACAGGATATTCTGATTATTCTTCCCGCACAAGAATTGTTACATGTAGCAAGTCATGGATTATCCAACAAAAAATTATGTTGTAATCACTTCACTTGTTAGAGATGAGTTTGTAATTTTACAAACATGATGTGGATTAGGAACTATCAAATTACGTCACACGTGAATATGATACTAATTTAGAACAAAAATGTTCTTAAGTTTCTTAAATTTCTTAATGGGAGAAATTTTGTCTAAAGAATAAATATTAATCAAATACTCTTTTTCTTCTTCTTCTATGGCATTACAGTTCGTTGTCGGTCCTTGGTTTCCTTAATCAAATACTCTGAAATATTCAAATTATATAAGCATGGTAATATGGTTATATGGATAAGTCACTTATAACAGTTATTCCATGACTGTTAAGTTGGACATCTATATAAAAACGAAGACTATTAAATTCAGGAGAAATTTCAATAAGACTTGGATGTTGAACATGAAGAAACGTACTGCATACGTTTTTATTAGCTGAAGAAAATGTGAGAAGATATTAAAACTTTGAAAACGTCTTAAAGCTATACGTCCATTAAGAAATTCTTAACATGGTAAAATTTTATTCAAAAACGTTTCATATAATCTCACTCAAGTTCAGAAGTATTTAAATAACTGTACTTATTAAACGTACAACCTCCTCAAACATTCTTATAACACTAGCAACATTATTAACGGTAAAATTTTTACCATTATAATTATATTTATCCATTCACTTTCATCTAAAATAAAAGTTTTTTCCTCAGAAAAATAATAATAATATTTTCTATATAATATTTATTGTACGTATATGTCATTGCTGTCATGACACTATGTCACCGTTTTCAAATGACAAATGACTTGTCAAAATAGTAAAACCTTTTGTTTGATAGAAGAATAATCTAAGTGCGAGTATTGTTTTTTTTTTTTTGTTATTGTTTTTATTACTGTTTTTAGTGTACACTTTCTTTTGTCAAACATATCGAACAACAATAGACCAGTCGTAGATGAATGAAAGAGAAAACAATAGAAAATAATAGAAAAATAAGACAGAAACATTTTTCAAGTGACAAACAATATAAAATACAAAAAAAAAAAAAATAAATTATAGTAAAACTGTGTAAAAATATTGAAGAAGTTTTGACATCTCCGGACTAAGCAATTTTTCTTCCATCTTTGTTTTTCTGTAATTTTTCTTTTTTTTTTTTCTACTTTTTTTTTTCTTAAAATTTTTTTCTTTAACTTTTTAATTCTTTTTTTTAAAAAATAATAGTTATTATAGTAAAGTATTTCGTATTGATCGTCATTTTAAGGACCAAAGTTCTTAATATCATATTCTTCTCAAATAGAGAAGAGAAGACATCAGGATTCAAGCAGTGCGACAAATGTTATTCTTCTAACGGTACTTTAAATCTACAGTTTAAACAATAACAAATAAAGTTACCGTTACGAAAAAATAACAAGTGATGAAAAAAACCAAGGGTTTTTAAAAAAGCACATTTTCAAAATTATATTGTGTTAAAAACTCGGTTTAATTTTGGAAATATATACTCGGTGACTAAGTCACTGCTTACTTGTAAAACAGCAAATTTTTAATTTTTAAGTCCTAATAGCTTTTCAATGGGGAAGGTTACCAAATTTCTCCAGGATCTAATCCCACCCACCCGCCTTCCCCACCTCCCTCCATTTTTTTAGGTTCAAAGAATTAAATCAAAATTTGGAATTTTACTTAGAATTTTACTATGTAAGCAAAAATGGGTTAAACTGAGAGACACTTTCTTCAATTTAAAGAACCGCTTTTGAATTTAAGAAAAACACTTAACATATGTTAAAATATAATGTTGGACCTTTAAATTTTGTATATTAATAGAAAAAAATTAGTACATGTATTCAAGTTACAGGTTCTTAAAAAAAGCAAAATTTCAATTTTGGATCCCTTACAGCTCTTAAACGGGGGGCGCAACAAAAAAAATTTCTTAAACGACTCCTACTAAATTCTGAGGATCTAACATCTCCCAAAATTTCTAGCTTGAGCTGTTCAGAAGTTATGTGGGGCCAAAAATTTTGCAAAAATAGAGTTTTGGTTAACGGTAAATTTTAGTACCGTATGGCAACCCAATGAATTAGTTTTTTTAAACTTTGTGAAGCTTGAAAGCAGCTATCTTTCGACGTTTTCAGATTGAAAAAATACCTCATAGAATTTTTGTTATAACGTTTTAAATATAGGGTTTCTTCCAAATTTGAGGGGCTTTAGCTCCGTGACGGGTGGGGCTACAGAAAAAGTTCTTCCATGAAATTATTTTTTTTGCAATACCTACTCGTAGTTAAAATTTCTTCTCTCTATTTCAAACGGTGTAAAACTTTGTGTCAACATACGGACAGACAGACGGACGGACAAAGTCAAAATTAAGAAAAACCTTTGACACTGGTTGAAACTTTCGTTTTGGAGCTTTCAATTTTGTATATAAATAAAAAAAAATATTGACAGGTGTTCAAGCTATAGGTGTTTAAAAGCTAAATTTATAGCAAAATTTAAGGTTTTGCACCCCTTACAGCTCCTAAACAGGGGGCGTAACAAAAAAAAATTCTTAACTGACTCCTATTCATTTCTAAGGATCTAACTTTTCCCAAAATTTCAAGTTTCTAGATTGAGCTGTTCAGAAGTTATGAAGAGCCAAAAATTTTGCAAAACTTAGTTTTAGATAACGGTAAATTTTAATACCGTATGGTAACCCTATACATTTGACTTTCAAAAGTTTGTAAAGCTTATAAAAGCAGCTGTCTTCTACAGTTTTCAGATTGAAAATGCACTTTATAGAACTCTTGTTATAACTATTAAAATAGGGCTTTTTCCGACTTTGAGGGGCTGTAGCTCCGTAATGGGAGGGGTAATAGAAAAAAGTTTTAACATTAAATTATTTTTATTGCAATACCTACCCGTTACTGATATTTTTTAGTCAATCGTAGGTAAAAAGGGACGGACGGACGGACGGACAGAGTGAAACTATATAGGTACATTTTTACAAAATTTTTTGAAAATGTACTAAAAAAGGTTTCATATATGGCATTAGAATCGTGCGGAGGCTAAATGAATTAGCTAGTTTATATATATATATATATATATATATATATATATATATATATATATATAATTTTAAACCCTTATGGTTTATACACCCAATGACTTCGGAAAAGTTAACAGGCAGTATGCAACTTGAAGAAAATAAAATTAAAAAAGTTTTTTTTCATAGTTTCCGTTTTTTTTATTTTCCTGAAAGAATCTGTACCTTAATTGAATATTGTAAGAGAACACTTTATCATATACTTATATAACTATGGGTATGATATATTATTATACAGCCATTATCATCAATTTCTAAATATGAAAATTCTGTAATGGCATCATCATGCAGGAAAATGTTATTTAAGTACTTCTATTTCTTTTCCCCCATATGTTATGGACGAGTGTTATTGACGTGAAATGTGTTAAAAAAAATTATAATTTTTTTTTATATTTACTTTCTGCAGGCTAAGATTTATGTTCAACTAATATTTAGAGATAGTTAATTAATTAGAGAGGGAAATGAAAATATAACAAGAGGATATGCTACAAGGGGAAAAAAAACACATTTTAAAAAAGTTTTCCATCAACAAATTTGATCACTTCGTCCAGTTAATGACTTTTTTAATTCTAAAGTTATTAAAATTGTCCAACAAAATACCATAATATTTGTTAAAGTAATTCTTAAATTCATTTGATTTTGTTGATGTGTTAATGTTTCACATACACGTAAACTAATCAAATAAAATATAGACTGTAATAAGTAAGACTGAATACAAACACATGAGTAAATTGATAAATCTAGAATAGGATCTCAATTTTATTACAAGCCTATTTTCAATTAAGTTTTAATTTTTAAGTGCAAAATTACTTGGATAAAGTCTTTGGACAAGCTTAGAATATGCACTTATGCCTTTCTTTAGAATATATTTTGCCAGAATTGAATATAAAAGCAGGATTTACATAATTCGCTTAGCAAATTAGATGTTTGGGCACCCAAGCCCCCATTATTTTAATTTTTTTTTTTAATTTAAAGAAGTATTCAAAAAGAATCAGTATTCGAAAAGAAGGATTTTATGGTTACTAATAAAACCAAAGTTCTAATGGCTTGGGTTTAGGGGAGGCAGCCCATATACGAAATTGCAAAATTGCGTATATATCCAATAAAGAAAGCCATAGGAATTTAAGACTATTTCAAAATCAGGTTGAAATCTTTTTCTGGAATATTTCCATATTTATTTATGTGGAAACTTATGAATTATAGTTTTGATATGGAGTCAGTATATACCATCCTAACATGTAGGCCTTGCAGCCCATTGTTCACCAGCTTTCAATACTTTCTATCAATTTATAAGTAATATTATTTATCTTGTTTATGTTATATATATGCATATTATAAATTATATTTGGTTACCATGGGGATTTGTAAAAAAAAATTATTTTTCAATAATTTTTTTTAAATTAAAAAAATTCCTTACCAAAACAGTTCAAGCTAGGGTCTTTAAATTTTGGGAGTAGTTAGATCCTCGAAATAAGCAGAAGTCGGGTAACAACATTTTTTTGTCACGTCCCCTGTTGAGCAGCTATAAGTGATTCAAATTTTTTTTTGGTGATTTACAAAATTGAAAGCTCTTTAATTGTATTTCAACATGTGTCAAAGGTTTTTTTTAGTTTTGAAGGGTGACGAAGCTAAAGCCCCCACAAATTCCAAAAAAGCCCTATATTTAAATTGGTATAATAAGAGTTCTGTTAGCTATATTTTGAATTTAAAAAAAGCAGAAGACAGCTGCTTTCTTAAGCTTAACAAAACTGTATCATTAAAATGTACAGGTTTGCCATACGGTACCAAAATTTACAATTATGCAAAACTCATTTTTTACAAAATATTCGGCCCCACATATCTTCTAAACGGTTTAAGGTAAGGTCTTGACATTTTAGGAGAAGTTAGATCCTTAGAAATGAGTAGGAGTCGGTTAACAAAATTTTTTTGTCACGTCCTCTGTTTAGCAGCTATAGAGGGTCCAAAATTTAAATTTTTCTATTTTTAAACACCTGTAACTTGAATACCTGTTCAAAGTTTTTTTTGTTAATATACAAAATTTGAAGGTCCAACAATATACTTTAACATATGTTAAAAGATTTTCTTTAAATTTAAGAAAGTGTCTCTCAGTTTTAACCATTTTTGCCTAAATAGTAAAATTCTAAATAAAATTCCAAATTTTGGTAGAATTCACAATTTAATTCCTTGAACCTAAAAAAGTTGGGAGAAGTGATTAGATCCTTGAGAAATTGGGCACCCTTCCCCATAGAGGGGCTATTAGGACTTAAAAATTAAAAAATTTACTGTTTTTATAAGTAAGTAGTAACTTAGTCACCAACGTATATATTTGCTAAATTAAACGTTAACATTGAAGCTTCAACATTATATTCCAATAAAAAACTCAGTATGGAACACTAGATTATTTTGAAAATGTGCTTTTCTAAGAACCCTTGGTTTTTTTCATCACTTGTTTTAAATACTTTTGGCCCACTCATCTTGAGTCTTAACTTCCCGAAAACCTATGGCTTTATTTTTTTTGGAGTCAAATATAGTTCCGCCGAAAACTTTTTAATCAGGGTCTTTTGTCATCTTTCCAATTCTATAACAACCATTAAGTTCATACACACTAAAACAATAGTTTTTCTTCTTTAAATTATTTATATCACACAATTTTGTCGTAAACTGTAGATAAATCTTAAAAAAACAAACCTAAATATTTTAATAAAATAATTCTTTTAAAAACAATATTATTATTCTTATATATATATAGTTATTTAAATTAGAAAATTAACTGAAAAGTTAACTGCAAAGTTAACTGAAAAATTAACTGTAAAATTTCTCTTTATAAAAATACATATCCATGTAATAATAATCTTCCTTATAAAATTTCTATATAGTATTTTTTAGATTGACTGTATTAATGTTTACGGTTTACCAAATTAGGTTTAACCATTTTATACCCAAATATGCCTATAAAGATATTATCTAAAGATACTTTTATAACCTATTCGTATATCCTTACAAACGTTTCCATAGAACTTACATCAGTTACCACAACATCTACTTTCTATTTTAACATAGTTTCTATTTATATTAAATAAATAAAATTCTTTCAACTGTTTTATAAATCTATGGAAATAATAAAAGTATTTTTTACATTAAGAAATTAAACTATATTGTATTTTGTATTGAAATTCCCCCAGTTGTTAAATATCTTAACAGAACATAAATAACTTTGGTTAAATTTGGAATACAAAAAAGGGAATAATCCAAAAAATAACAGAAAATGGAACCATTACAAATATATTTGGTAACACAAGTTTTCAATTATGCAATTGATCAATTAAAAATAACCA
The DNA here is from genome assembly GCA_963082915.1 of Dolichopus griseipennis. Lineage (NCBI taxonomy): Eukaryota > Metazoa > Arthropoda > Insecta > Diptera > Dolichopodidae > Dolichopus > Dolichopus griseipennis. Next base: position 52,512,388 of record OY720441.1, read on the forward strand.
ATAAAGGACGTTATTCACCAACTGAAATGGAAACAAATGATCCATGTGAAATAAGATTTCAAAGTAAAATTCATGAATCAGTTTATCAACAATTGGATCCATTAAGACCATCTGAAGAAGCAATGAATGAATTAGAAGTTGAAGAAGAAACGTATATAATTTTATCATTATCTTTTTTTATTTTATATCTTTAATAATAATTATATTTTATTATTATTAAAATATTTTAGATTTTGTTTAATAAATTTAATATGTATCTAATTAAATAATAATAAATTTGTATATTTTATATTTTAATTGTAGAAATTCCTTAATAACTTTACACGTACAAACAATGGAAGAAATAAAAGAAAAAGGAACATTTAATGGTTTATTAGAAATAATTCAGGCACAAATTGATGAAGCCAATGATGAAGAAGATTTAATTGTTGATTGTAATAAATCTCATACTAAATATAATGAATGTAAATATAAATTGAAACATCATGATGCAAGAAGTAAGAAGGAATTATATGAACGTGATGATAAACTGAGACAATTAAGGGCTGAATTGATGGTAAGTTATTATTAAAAAAAAAACTAAAAATTAGTAATATACAAAATATAAATTAATGTTATGGGATTAAAGATTTTCTTAATTGATTTAAATGTAAAGTAATAGTATAATAATTATGTTGAAGATTTGGTCAAAAAGATTTGTTTAAAATATTAAAATTAGAATTGTTTAATGGAGTAATTATGTAAATTTAAAAATTTTTAAAGATAATTTTACATAAAAACTGTGCCCAGTATCAAAGAAATCAGAATTGTTATAGTGGCAAAGACATGAAATTTGAAATTTAAATTATTGCAAAATTCTTTTGTTCTTAATTGTACAGGGCTATTCTATACTTTATTTTGGTGAATTTAAATAGTCAAGTTCTATGAATTTTCATCAATGATATAAAGAAACACCTAAGATCATTTTTTACTATGACTGTCTTTATACTTTTTAGTCTGTTGGTTATAGTGGCAAAGACATGAAATTTGAAATTTAAATTATTGCAAAATTCTTTTGTTCTTAATTGTACAGGGCTATTCTATACTTTATTTTGGTGAATTTAAATAGTCAAGTTCTATGAATTTTCATCAATGATATAAAGAAACACCTAAGATAATTTTTTACTATGACTGTCTTTATACTTTTTAGTCTGTTGGTTTTTTTTACAGCTCATTAAAATAATTTGAGAAATTTAGTTCATATTTTGTAGAAATAACAGTTGTTTTAAGAAACTCCCCTGAATTAAGTGTTAAAAAAAAAAAAAAATTCATCCTAAAAATATGCAATGTCTTTAAGGTACAACGTATCTTAGAGGGACCTCCTTTATGTAGTAAGTAAGCATCTGGCATATAAAACGAGAGAGTGTGGAATGGGAATCGAAATAAAACCATAAAATATTTAATTGAAAAAAAAAATTATTGAAAACCTTGGTGACCAGACCAAATTTAGATTAAATATTTAACATAAATATGAGAATTTTGAACCACAGTTTGGATTTGCTTGTAGCTTAATAATAGTATCAACCTCCGTGACCGAAGTTGTTAGTTATATTCCTAAATTTTATGTGATTTGTATTGTTATGTTAAATGTAAATAAGTAAATCCAAAAAAAAGGTTTCAAAAGACATGTAAGACAAGCACATTGGAATTGCTATTGTAATCTTATTCTAAGCAATATTTAAAATGTGTAATTAATAGCTTATCAGTTAGAGTTAGAATAAATTATCAATCGTCAAGTTAGATTAAAATAAATTATAAAATATTTGCCGAATATAAATTTGTCGAACAAGGCGAGTTAATAAAAAAATTTTAAAATCAATCAATTTAGTAGCGATCAACCAGCAAATACCGTTAGAATTTTAGTTATGTGAATTTACCCTTGAAAATTTTGCGACAACAATGTTTATTTAAAAAATTTTTAATATATAAATATTCAGATAAATATATTCTTTTAGAATATCGAAGTTGTAAATGTCATTGAATATGATTTGGTTAAAAATTGGGAAGCAACCCGTTTTGATCAAGGAACACTTTTTTCTAAAAACATAGAGAAAGATTTACTTGAAGAACTGAAATACTATGATAAAAAGATTCGTGCAGAAGAAACTGCTGTCGTAAATATTGAAAGTAATTATGTACTTTTAATTTAATTAAAATATTCCTATTTTTTATTTAAAGTATATGCCAGTATATTAAAAGTATAAAATATTTAAAAATTTTATTTTAAGAATTTTATGAAGAAAAAATTGAAGACTTACGTCAAAGATTAAAATTCTGGATGAATAAATATGAAATTGAAATAACTAAAAATAATGCAAAAATTAAAGAATTAAATGATTCAATTAACAAAATTAAAAGTGATCATGAAGAACATTTAGAAATACATAAGCAACAGAAGCAATTCATTGAAGAGTACACAAAAGAAATGGAATTAGAAGAAAAAACATTACATGAAGAACAGAAACGTGTTGAATCAACAGTTGTTATTCAATCATGGTGGCGTGGAACTATGGTTAGACAAAATTTAGGACCTTACAAGAAAAAAGGAAAGAAAGGTAAAAAAGGTAAAAAAGGAAGATAAAGAAAATTTTAAATTTATAAAAAAAGATGATAAGCTTAAAATTTGATTTATAAATCGAAAACTTTTTTGAGCTGGATATTAATATTATAATGGCTTAAAATATATTTCTAAGAATAAAAATTTTTATTAAATAATAAATTTACTCGTAAATACCTTTAAAAGTTCTTAATTTAGACCTGAACAAATTAATTTAAAATCTAGTTTCATCAGGAATGGAGAAGAATGAACAGGGTAAGTTTTAAAAAGCCAATGTGGTCTATTACCAACTAAGCGAAGCGATACTATGCTTTTCAATATCTTCCCAAAATACTAAACAACGCTATTCGTATCATTAACACGTCCCAAAAAACACTTAACATTTTAAAGTCACCACCCAAATATGGAGTTGCATGTCTGTTCTATATTTATCTACAAGGTAATACTTGTGAAGAATTATTATGTCGAAATTCCATCATTTTCCATGTACACAATTACCAGCTCTATCACTTACGAACACTTAGAGCTTATTCGAACCTAAACTCTGAAATATAGGAACTATTCTATAAATTGTACTTTAAATTATGGAAAACATTACCACCAAAATGGTGTTCCATACTTACGATTTAGAAAAATTCAAGAGAGAAGTCAAACCTCAATTCAAAAGTTGGAATCTTATCCTATTAATATAGCTAAGGGGGAAGGATTGTTTTAGTAAGTAAGAAGCTCACACTACTATCAGGCTGTATATTTTTTTAGATGCCTTTTGAAGGCTTTTTCCTCCCTTAGAAAGAAAAAGGGGCTTATTGTAGTATAAAGTATACTGAGTGTACAATGATTTCTACAACGCACTTGAATATAGATATCATTTGAGACAAGGACAATTATCCATTTAGGAAATAATGGATTTATTATGTCACAAAAAAATGTAATGTCAATAATTCAACTAAATTGCAAAGTAATGGCAAAGCAATTTGGAAGGGAGTATGTTTATATAGGAAAAGTAGTGTTTAAGATCAAAATTCAATAAGAGGTTTGGTTTAAGACATGAATATTATAAGCTATATAAGTATTTTTAAATATATTTTTTAATACCAATATTAATTATCTTAGTATTAATTGAGAATAATTTAAAATTTAAAACTTTTTAGATGGTGATTTACAGTACTCATCACCTCTGAAAGTAGCTTTAAACCAAAATGCTTATAAATATTCGAATATTTTCAAAAGAATCTTTATACCCGTAGTACTATAGGTCAAAAGGTTATACTAAATTTGCCATTACATTTGGGACGCAGAGAAGAAGTGATGGTAGATATTGACTCAAAGTTGTGGATCAGATCAGAATCGAAAAGTAAATCGATTTAGCTATATTATATGTCCGTCCGTCCGTCCCCACAAAGTTTGTGCAAAATTTAGTTAGGGTAATCTAGTGGGATCGAGGGCTTGCCATACAACTGCTTTTTTTATATGAGCATTACCCTATACCTAGTAAACGTAGATGACAATAGTAGTTAACTTTAATGGCCAGCATCTGAATAAAATAAAGTTTGTGTATTGGAAGAGGTTTGAAGAGCTACCTTTCAACTTATATTTGTTTTTTTACAGTTATCCTTTTAAAATTTTGTCAAAAGTGATTTACCGGATGATATAGTGCCTGTATTACGGCCATACGGGTATCTCAGACTTGATACAGCCAACTGTATTATACTCTTCCTCCTTTTCATTAGACTACCCTCAGATTTACATGAGATTATCGTGATACTTCTTTATATGATTTAATCCTAATTTGCATTTAATATAATTACAAGCTTTCAATAATTATATTGAAATACCATATTATTTTATTTAAATTAAATAATTTTACAGTCCACTAAAATTACACAATTATATACATTTTACAACAAAAAAATAAATGCAATTAATCTTTACTGAAAATCATTGATAATTTTAATACCTCTCATTTTATTTTTTAATTTAATTTAATATATTATAATTTAACTAAAATTATAAATTAATTCAACTAGAAATTAATAACTTAAGGTATATAAGTAGTTTTATCTCAAAAACGAATTAATTAATATTCTAATTTATATTATCAATAACTATTTATTTAAAATAAATTTTATTTAGCTAAATATCTTTTTTTTCCAATAATTTATTATTTTAATTTTAATTATTTTAAAACCTAATCTATAATCAAAATTTTTTTTTTTTTAATTTAATTCACTTAAAATTAAGTGAAAAATTCTTAATATAAAATTTTTTAAATGAATTGATTTAAATAAATGGCAATGCAATGGTTAAATATCTAACAGATTCATGGAATTCGCGATACCAACAGTAGTTTGTTGAAAACAAATTTTTATTTAAATTTTTTTTTAAATTTCTGAGGAATAATTTTAAAGGGAATGGGAAAAAAAAAAAGATTCAAATATTAGAAAATCATTTAAATAAGTGAATTGTAAAACTTTGTTGGTTAGTTTTTTTATTAGATTTTGTTGCTCTTGTATTTCCTTTAAAATCCATTAGTTTGATTAGAATGTTTAACACTATATACTAACTTAAACCATATAAGTTACCATGGTATTTGCAAAATAATTTGTTAATGAAAAAAAAAAATTTTTATAGGAAAAATTTTAAAACTGAAAAAAGGCGATGCAAAGTTCTTGAAATTGCAAAAAAAATTTGATTAATGTATGATTTTTAAATTGAATTTTAGATTTTTCAAGATGAATGCTATTTGAACCATAAGGTTTATCTATGGCTTTTCAACTTATTGATTTTATGAAACTGCCTCGACTACATTAAATTTATAAAGCTAGGGGCTAAAGTTTCATCAGTAATTTTTTTTGATCTTATCCATTCCTATTCTTTTGACATTATTAATTTCTAATAGAAATTTCAGTGGCGCAACTTCAGATTTGATACCAAGAGTGGAAGTCTTTTTTCATTGTATTTCTATATACTAGGTGGTTTTTTAAGCGCGACAATACAGTTACTTTTACTAAAGCCTCGTTAAAGGGAAGGTGCCAACTTTTTATTTAAAACATATTAAGTAAAATACAAAACAGCTGATGGTGCAGTGGTTGTGGCGCCGGCCTTTCGTGCCAAAGATCCCGCGTTTGATGCCTGGCTTGGTAAATTGAAAAAATTGTATATAGCAATATAAAAAAAAATATGCATATTCGACATAACATAACCCAACAAACATCTATTCTGTACGCTAAGAGCAAGAGGTATGCAAAATCGCAGTGACACCTTGCGGAGATATTTGGCGTTGTCTTTTCCACAAGACGTGAGATTGAAAATCGTGTGTAATAGCTACAACATACCAATCATCTAGCTTGTTCACTAAGACGATTAAACGAAAATAGAGCCTCAGACAGAAGCTTTGTGGTAGACCTATGCTGCCCCAGGTGGTAAAACAGGAAAAAAAAAGTAAAATCGAACAACCGCGCTTGTTGACGAGGCCTTTAAAAAATAAGATCGAATTCTACTTCTATCAATATCACTTAAATAAAATTTTTCACATACAATCAAAATTCCGCCCTTACACCCGCATATTAGTAACAATTTCATTCATTCTATTTAAAAATCCATCTTTCGGTAATTTAGGGAACTAAAAGTTTTTTAAAAACAAATAAATTTAATTCGACAAAAAAAAAATAAACAATTACATTTACGATATTATACTATTCTAACTGTTCCTAAATTATTTCCTACTTAAATAATATTTAAGTATAGGATTTTCTCGGTTTTTCAACTAAATTTTATCGATTTAATCTAATGAAAAACTTCAATTATAAATTTCGAGATATTTTGTTTTTAAACAATAAAACATTTTTTTTTTCAATTTTGATTAAAAGCACTTCAAAAATTATTGTTTTATTCCTATATTTTCATCAACAAAGTTTGGTTTTCAATGAATTTTACAAAAAAAAAAATAACAAAATCATTTTATACACCACTACATTAAACACATACAACTAAAAATCATATTTTCAAAAAAAAAAAATTCCACTAAATAACGGAAAAAGCACTATGTTCTAATGAATTTCAAACATTGCATCAAAAAAATAGTAAAAAAAAAACAAGAAATACATATTAAAATAATCACGATTGAACAAATTCCTTTTTCAGAACCCCTTCAACTCATTTTTACAACGATTTGAATTTCGTATTTTAGAGAAATATAAAAAAAAAAAAACAGAAAATAAAGAATTAAAAAACTAAACAATTTTCAAACAAAATATATATAGCAAAATTTCGAAATTCATTCATGCGCTCACTCTATTTTAGCGTATACATATGTATATTCGTGATTCACCCTCTAATTCATTCTGTCTTTACACTTCACTATATTTTTTCAAAATAAAAACTAAACATAATTATAATGCAAGTTTTAGGTAAGTATATAAATCCTATGATATCAGGATTACATTTTGATATTAATATTGTGAATGTAAACACCTAATTTTCCTTTTACGCGATAGAAACGTGCCTGTAAATGAAGCCGATTGGTTTGAGATTCCAGGACTCCCAGATCCTAGGACTTTAAATAGGTGTAGTAGTATATTAATCTTGAGGCAGTGTTTGCATCCACCAAAAGGAGGTAAGCCAGTTAAGAAAAGTATATACATTTTAGCTTAGCGTTACTTCTACGTCGGTTTGGTGACGCCCGTCAATCCGTCGACAGAATAACTCAAAAAATAATGATGCTATCATGAATAAATTTGAGCCAAACGAATGGCCAGGATTACAATTGGGCAAAATCGGACCATGGATTCGAATCCTGGAAGCTTTGGATCGAATCACAGCCAAACGAACCTATCTCCGAAATCAATAAAGAGAGAATGTTTTTGGTACAAGGGTATTCCTCCTTGTTCTCCCTGCGTTCCTTAAATTTGAAATCAATCGGACTGGTGTTTCAGGTAACTCCGACTCACCTCTCTGGACCTCACAAGCATATATCTTCGAAAACAATAAATTTTGCGTTTTCCTAGATTTAAATGCCGAAACTTAAAATTTAGCGAAAAAAATAGTACGACTCTGTTGCCATTGAATTTCAAAAATTTGAGAGGAAGTGTTTCGGAGAGCTGCCACGCGTAATCCAAGAAAAAAAATCAAGTTCCAAAAAATGGCATCAAAATTTTTTTTAGGGTTAATTTTCAGGATGGGCTTAAAAATCACACTTTTGTTAATTCTTATTGCTGTATTTGGGTTCTACTCCTAGCACCAAGTTTATGTGAAAAGAGTATATAATGATATTAGTAGACTTAATTCAATTGAAGTTTAAATGCGCCTCCACAAAAAAAAATTTAGCAAGATATTATGAAAAAATATATGTATATATATTATGTTGCAGTAACTGCTACAACACTGCTACAACACAAAATACGAAATACAAAAAACAAGAAAACAAAATAAACTAAAATCGCTTTAAGTTATATTGTGAAAATGAAGCCTGATTTTTTTACTCTCATTGCCATTCATTGTGGGTACACATATGATGCACACAATTGAATAATATATATATATATATATATATTATATAAATCTTTCTAACACCGAAATAGGCACATAAAGTGTAAACTAATGTAAAAAATGCTTAAGAATTTCAAACAAAAATTAAAAAAAAAGAATTTAAAAATAAAACGTGAAACGTGGGAGAGTGAAAATATGAAACTATTATGTCGGTTTTTGCCTCATTTTAAAATCTTCCAATTACTAAAAAAAATGCTGTAATTTTTTGAAAATTTATTATTTTTGTCTGGCAGATTTTGAGTGGAGGCATTTAAGTAATTGTTGAAATTAATACCGCATTTGATTATAAAATATTTTGAAAAAAATTCTTGTGAGGTTCCTATTAAAAGAATATATGACAAATGCTTTCAAATAGCTGTTTCGGCCTAACTAATAAAATGACTTTATAGCAATGATGTCGTTCTAATCATTATTGAATTTGGAAACCACTGATTCTAGACATTTAATACTAATGATGGCTATTAGGAAATTTACTACTAGAAACCAATAAGTAAAACAATATTTTCAAGGATAAGAGCTTAGTAAACCTCTGACCAATGGCGAGGAAGAGCAGACGCTGATCTTTCAAATCGAAGGAATAAAAAAATATCGTTAAATTGCGTATCTTGTGTAAGATAATAGATGGCGCTCAAAAATTAGCATTTATGTACTCATGTCTTACAATACAATAGCCACAACCGAGTAATGAACGGCTGAATGGCATTAACAACTAAAGAAACTAAAGCCTCGTTTAAAAGACTTGAATGCCCAATACTCATTAAATAAGTGGAAAACAACTAAAATAAAAGAAAAACAACAGAACAAAAACATGAGACAAACGTTAGGTTTGTCAAAAAGTGCAACAGGCCAGTGCAAGATATTATAATTTAAATTATTTCCAAAACACAAAATGCCATCAAAATTAAGTACGGAAATACTGACCAAATTATAAGACCTAAAGTTATAAAAAAGACAAAATTCAACAAGTTGAAAAAAAAAACAAAATTGCATACTTATAGGCTTCATTATATATCAAGTTGTTAAATTAATTTTCAATAAAGTATATTTAAATATCTACTCTAATCAAGATAACGATAATAAATATATTTATATTTTATGTTTTTTTTTTCATGTTCACTTTCGTTAACGGTTTTATGCTTAAATAAATATATTTTGCCCTAAAAACCCAATATACAGATGGTAAAAATCATGCCAACCGAGCAATTTATGAAAAAAACATAAAGAAAATTAAAGATTTTTTAGTTCACTATTTTGCTATACATGTGGTATAAGTATATTATGGATTAAAAAAAAAAAAAGACTTAAAAAACTATTATATATATTATGTATAATTACATATAATATACAACATGTTTAAAATGAATGAAATACTGTTTATAGGGGGGTGAATTAAAGTCCAATGAAATAAAATCGAATCCATTTAATTTTCCACTCACTTTAAAATCTAACTCTTATATCTCTAGCTAATTCTTGAAAAAGGGTTTACCCTTAGACCTCAGTTTTGAGCTCAACTTTAAGATTCTTCCTCATAATTTACAGTAGCACAAAAACAGGTAGGTATGTAGCTCTTCTGAAAATGGGGAGTACTTTAATATTGTATCCAACTCGTAACAACACTTAATTTCTAGAAAAATTTTTTCAAAAATATTAATAAACTAGTTGGGATTTTGTTGTTGGTTATAAGATTTGAATAACCCCCGTTTCCGGAATATTAACATATTTTTATACAAAAGTTTGGGGACGGTAGCCTTTTTAATTTGAACTCTTTGATATTCATAAATGAAATTAAAAAATAAACCCTTAGAAGGATCTTATTGTTGCTTCCAAAATCAAAGTTAAATAATTTGTAGTGTTAACTTTAAGGCGACAGCCATCTTTATTTTAAATATATAATATACTGTATAAACGGCAAATCCAAAAGTATGTTACCGGCAAATGTATATGTATTAAGAAAATCATTAGAAAAAGATTTAAGATTCTTTCGACCTCATTTAGATTGTCAATTAAGAATCTAAAACAGGGGGATTTCTTTATTCAGTTTTTTTTTTTGGTTTTTTTTTTTTAATTTTTTTTTTCAACTGTCGGAACAGAGGGTCATATTATACTCCGTGTTATTAGAATTGATTTTAAAAAATTACACCTGCAATTTAAACATAAGATAGTATACTAGGCCTTATAACGTATAGAAACATCTTAGATTTTCAATAGTTTATAATTATATTTTTTTTATATTGTAAAAAGTTTGTATTGAGTTACATGGTATTTTATACCTGTTATTATTCAATTAAATTATTTGTTATATTGTTATAGATATGTTATTATGATATGAACTTATTAATTTAAGAGAATGATAGCGAAATCGATTCGAAAACCAGATAAAAGCTTTTTCACTTTCACTGGGCCTCAAATCTTCTGGACCTTCTGGTATCAAGCCCGGGCCTTTCACATGAGGTCGGCACTCTTAACCACAATTCATTTATTTTAGTTTTTCAACATTTATTTTGGAAATAAATTGAAATTTCAAATTTCATTTTATTTGCATTAGTTTTGAGTAATGTCAATGCAATTCTATTTCGTTTGACTATATTTCATAGCCCCTGTTATATACGCAAATATAATAAAGTGTTAGTACAACATTTTTTTTTAAAAAAAAATTTTATATTGCAGAAAAAACTACAGTAGAATAAAATAGACTAAAGTTAATGAAATTCTACTTTAGGAACGTGATTGTACAAAGTGTGAACTTGCAGAAAATGAAACCTTAAAACTGAAATAAAAAATTTTTGTTTAAAAGAAAATAAAATTAAAATATATAAATATATGTATTTAAAAAAATATTATAAGGGGAGGAAAAAGGGTTAAAATGTTTCAAACCGAGAACTTGAAACATTCAACAGAAACAAAAATAAAACTGAAAAATCCACGTAGCATTAGAGAAAATCTTTAAAATGCTGAATATATAGTTTTTAAATATAGAAATGTGAAAAATATGTTTTATATAGGGGCATATAATATATGTATGTTTATTTGAATAATTCAAAAAAAAATATTTTTTAAATACATGTCTCTAATTTATATATATATATGTATATAATCTGCATTAAAAAAAAAAGGAGGACAGATAATTTTATTTTTTTAAGAAGGTTTTCCGCATTAAAATATTTAATTTTTTATTAAAAAAAAAAAACATTTTTATTTCAATTTACTTTGTGAATTTTAAAAAAAATTTATATATTTTTTTCACATTACAACGCTTACTTTTATCACTGTATTTATGCTTCTTTTTGAATTATTTTGTAAAATTGATTTAAAATTATTAAGAAAAATCACCCAACTAAAAAAAAAAAAAATTAAAGCAAAACTGTTTCCAACTTTATTATATTTAAGTAGTGAATTATAAAAATATGAAAATATAATTTATAATAGATGAAAAACATAAAAGTATAAAATACATTTATTTAAATGTATTCTAGGAAATTTTGTGGAAGAATTATTAAAATATAAATTCTTATTAAACTATATTTAATAAATTAAAAAGAGTTATACGCGAGAGATATGCAAGCCTTCAAATAATGGAATAGTATCAAAGACTTTACTATAGAAAAGGTTTAAGAATTCCCTCAGAAACTCTAGCAGTATGGGTAGCCTCGAATCGTGATACTTAAAATAAGGGTTAAAAAGTGTGGCAAGATCTTTTGAATGATACACTGCCCTGGAACAAATTCATATAGGTAAAATTGTGAATTTAATTGGAGACATAATGTTTTCAACAAACTTTATCGGATTGGGTATGAAATCCCAAATGCAAAATCCCAAATACAAAATCCCAAATTCAAAATCCCAAAATTCAAAAACCCAAAATTCAAAATCCCAAAATTCCAAAATCTCAAATACCAAAATCCCAAACAACTATCGTTATCATAATTCGTTTTGTAACCAACTATAAAATTCCTCCTAGATATTTTTTTATATTAATATATATTTTCAATATTACTTTTAAACACTACTTTTAAATTGAACTCTAAAATTCCTCCTAATTCAGAACATTGCATAAACTGTTATGCATAAACATATATATTATATATCTGTGGGAAATATATATAGGTAATCACTTAAGTCGAGTTACGACAAAATTGAGTTATAACTACAACAGTATATCAAATGCTTTTATCAGCTTTTTATCAGACATCAAAATTAAAATAAGTTAACAAAAATAAACAAATAAAAAACTATTTTCCAATGACAACGGGTTCAAACAAAATTAGTCAAGTTAGCCAAAAAGTAAAATTGTCATGGTAAGTATCCTGTATCCTGGTATAGAAAAATATTATTTGAAAAGCTTTGATCACATTTCATATTTTTATACCCGTATGACTATAAGTCCAAAAGGTATACTAAGTTTGCCTTTACGTTTCTGACGCAGAGAAGAAGGGGGGGAGATATAGACTCAAGTGTAAGGATCGGATCAGAATCGAAACACAAGGAAGAGTGTAGTGTAGTATAGTAGACATTTGGAAAAATTTTAAATACACAACTTATTAGGCTTTCTTGAGGTCGAACAAAAGAAAATATAATTTGAAAGGCAGCTCTTCATAATAATTTAATTTTTTTAATTTATTTTTACAACTAATATTTTAGTTATAACTATAACAAAAATAGCAATATTAAAAATGTCAATGGTACTTCATTTTTTTTTAGCAGGACATTAACTTCTTATTAATGACTTAGTAAAGCGTCATTGGTACCTGCCTATAGTTTAATAAAAATATTCAAACTTTTTTAAATATTTCTCTTATGGTTTCAATTTTAAAAGTATTTTTAAACATACCCAATTGAATTCAAAATTAATTTAATCAATTGGTAGCCAAATATTTTCATAATATATCAATAGATTGTGTTTTTATAATTAAAATTAATATGTGCTAATTAAAAATAAATATATTTTAATAATTTTTGATATTTAATGGCCGCCATCTTAATTAAATTAAAAATCTTTCTTTAAATTATATTAATATTATATTATATTTCTAGACCATTTTCTACTACTTTATTACTTTAATTATTTTTCTATTTCTATCTTTTTCTCTTTTATTTCTTGTTTCACTTTTTTTTTCTGTATAAAATAATAACAACACTTTATTGTAGGGAATTTGTAGCATTAAGTTAATTATAACTAAATTAAAGAATCTTGCATCACATGGACAACTTTTCTCTATATAAAATAATTTTTCTATCATCACAGGAATGCAAAAAAGAAAATTTTTTTTTTTTTTGTTTCTTTTTGTCCTTTCATTTTGTTGTTGTTTTTTGTATATTTTTTTTAGTTGCTGTCTTTGTTTTACTTTGAAATCAGAAATTGTTAAATGAAAAAAAAAAAAAACATTTCTAAAATAGAAGAAAATGTCGCCAGTTTTCATTGTGCACGAAAAAAAAATAATAAAAATCCATTTGTTGAAAAATTCTACTAAATAAAAAAAACAAAATTTACTAGCATTTGTAAAAGAAAAAGTAAAACAGAGTATAAACAAGGTAGAATGTAAAATTAGGGTTTTTTTTGCAGGGCGGCATTATTAAATAGATAGTCAGAAGCATTTTAGAGTTGTAAATTTCTATCAGAAATGTTTTTTAAGAATATTAAAAGTGCTTTATTCAAAATTTATTTAAAATTCTATATATTCAGGGATGTTTCCCAAGTTATAGAAAATCCAAGATATTTAACAACAGCCATGAACTATATATAAATATTATATCCTTTTGTTTTTAACTTCAAGACAGTATGAAACATTCTTTTTTAATTGATTTATATTAAGATATCAAGTTATTGTCCGTCATGGCCTTATATTATTAATGGCCATGCTTTGCTGAAATAATGAATCTAATTCGTTGGATAGTAAATGAATCAAAGATGTACCTACCATTTTTCGATACGGAGATTTAATTTCTGAACGATATATTTGAAAGATTCAAAGATTTATAATGAAGGGTTTTAAGGATTAAGATTAAGGATTTAAGGATTAAAAATTTGGTAGTCATGGCTTTCTAAATTATTTTTGAATAAATGGTAGGCAGTTAATAGATCCAAGATTTAATATCTTGTTAATTTTTAACCTTTTCACTTTGAACGATTTGAGAGGATAAAAGATTCTCGATCTTGTGCTGGATTAATTATAACTTAGTTATAAGTAGTACCATTTTTAATTTGACATGTAGTTATAAGACCTATCGGAGTTGTCATTAGGACGCATCTATATTCAGAAGTTTTTAATTTTATTTCAAAGAATTTTTTTTTTCCTTACTCCTCTTGGGACCGTAGGACTTCCACTTGGCAGCTCCATCTCACGCGATTCCGCACTGACATTTTTATGTCACCCAGGAGATGTTGCATTTAGCCATTTTTTGATATATTGTCCTGCGCTATGTAATATTTTGATGACCGCGTCTTCTAGTACCTTGAGGGTTTCATTCTAATGATTTCATTCTAAATTGATTCTTAATGTTTTTAAAATTTTTTTGGCAATGTAATCAAATTTCATGTTAATTATAAGTTTTAGTTTTAAGAATTTTTTTGTAAAAACCTTGTTTTGGTTCAAATAAATAAATAAATAAATAATAATGCCATACGTGTTATGCTTTCACTAGGCTTCCTAAGAGTGTGGCCTATTCACCTCCATTTCCTACTTCTGATTTATTTGGCTATGGGTTGTTCGCCGGTTAGTATCCAGAAGCATTCGTTGGATATTGTGTTCGGCCAGAATATGCCGTATATTATCATAAGAAACTTATTTTCGAAAACCTGCAGTTTATGCGTTAGGCTGTTGATTACAAGCCAGGTACGCTACCATATGTGAGGACTGTTTTCACACATGCCCGAAATATCCTTAATTTCGTTTTGCTGGATGTCTGGAATTCGTCCATAACGGTTGTAGCCGACCATTTTAAAGAATATTAAAGGTTTATTAGGCTGGACGGTCAAAGGGATAGAATGAAATTAATTATCAAGTTTTTCAAAACAAATTTCTGAAAAATATTCTAAAAATGTAGGGTAATAGAAAATAAAACTGTACTTTTTCACTTATTTTTTGATTTGTTTTAATTTTTTTTTTTTTGATTTTTTTTGCTTTTTCCCTGAATGAAGTTATTAAAATTCATCTTGTGACATACCGACTTATTTTTTTTTTTTTATTTTTTTTTATTACTAGCGATAAAATTATTTTTCGTTATATTTCACTCTTTATTTTTTTTTATTTTTCTTTGCTTCTTTCTTTTCTTTATCTATATCTTTCGTTATTATTATTTTTAATATTTTTTTAGCATTGCCGTTATTAGAATGAAGTTGCACAAAAAAAAAACATAATATATATTTATTTATATATATATGTATATATATAAAATATTTTTTTATTTGAGCTTTTTAATGTAGAAATAACATTCTCGCGTTTTCTTCTTTCATTCTGTAATATTCAAAGACTGAATGATAGTTATATACAGTTATATTTATAATGATTTACAATTAAGTTGCCTTCGCTACTACTACCACTATAGCACTTTATTGCAGTTTTTATTTATTTTTTTTTGCAATGTACACATATTTTTTCTGTCTAAGATTTTATTCGTGAGCGTTTTTCATTTTAAAAAAATAAAATTAAAATTAATGTTGATTCTAAATTATTTGATTTTAAAAGACTTTTTAAGTATAACTGTCAAGTTTAATTTAAAAAAAAATTATTTTTTTTTAATTTAAACAATTCATTTTCAAAATAAAGAAGAATATAAGAAATAAAAAGAGTGATGACAAATTATTTTTAATATTTAATAATTTTTTAATAAATTTTGTCTGCCGTTTTTTGCTAGTCTTTTAGAGAAAATAGAAAATTAGATTTTGTAAATGAATCAATTAGATATATTATATGAAGTTCTAAATTAAAAATGTACTTTATCTTTTTTTCAGTACAAATTGAAGAAGAAAAGGTTAAAAGTTCGTCGTGTGTTCGTGTGTGTAAATGCATGTGTGTATATATTTGTTTATGTATGTGTTTCTAGGAACACGATTCCTCACGTAAATTTCAACCGATTTTGATGAAATTTGGTATAAATGTTTATTGGTCAATAGTAAGGTTATGTTCGTATATGGACTAAATCAGACCATGAAATCAAAAGGCTACCATACAAAAACACTGATAAATTTTTCGAGAAATTTCGCATTCTAACCATCGGGATGAGCCAAAATTTGGTGCAAAGATTATTGGTGGGTACCTATTAGACATCTGCACAAATGTATTCAAAAGCTCTTTCAAAACATTCTATATTTTGTAAAACAGTGAATATTCTGTTTTGAACGCTTTCAAAACGAATAGAACAGAACATATTCTGATTAGAATAGAATGAAACAGAACAAAAAAATTTTGGAATGGAATGGAATGTGTATTCATTTATTTTGAATACAATGAATATGGAATGTGATTATTATTCGCATTTATATAGCGAGTATTTAGAATATAAATTTTTATCTTACATACGGAATAAATGTGACATTAAAGAAATCATATTATGAAGAAATTATTTTTAATTTTATTATTAAATAAGCTATATTATGTAATATATATGTAAAATGGGTATACCATATATTTATGTAAGCATTTAGGTAAAGTGGACAGAATAGTGTGGTGGTGATTAATTTAACCAAATCAGGTAAAATATGCTGTATTATGTATTGCGACTTTTTTATGGCTTCTAAAAGTATTCTTTTATGCTGTGGCAATAAATATTATTCTAGATTTAATTACTTGGGTTTTTCAGGGTAATTTAAAAAAAGTACTTAGTAATTTAAAAAAAAAAAATCTGTAAAAAAAATACAAAAATAATTACTATATTTCCGACTACCGACTATTTTTTTCATTTGGTTTATTACATTTAGTCAATAATATGCTAAGGTTTAATGCTAAATTTTAAAATATCTAATATTCAAATATATTATCTTGAATGCACTTTTAAAATTAAAACAAAAGATTATCTATTACAATGAGATGAAACACTTTAATTTACACATATTAATACATTTTTCACATCTACCTAAACAAATACTTCATCGCTAACGATCATTTTATTATTTTTTACTTTACAATATAGCAATAAAGTTTTTTTTTTTATTGTTTTTTTTCTGGCTTGCAATATTCAATAAATTGCTCGAAATACACCGAGTATTTCGAATATTTCAAAGATATTCGCAGTATTCCAATTGTAAAGTTCAAAACATTCAAACATTTGGAATAAAAAAGTTTTAATTCATTCCAATTGGAAACAAACGAAACGAATATAACATACATTCGTTTAGGTTTGAATGTAATTCATATTCAAAGATTTTTAAATGAATGTATGGAATTAGAATACGAATTAGAATGTATTCAATTCGTCTTCGAAATTGAATACATTTGTGCAGATGTCTAGTACCTATGAAGAATAATTTTCATAAATTGATTGTAGCATCATGGGGTCTGGAGCTTCCAGGAGTTTCGGTAATGTGAAGTTCTAATAATTCATCAAATTTTTTCGCCCAAAATAAAGAACGTATTCACAGATGGGCCAAATTGCACCAGTAGGAGCCTACCTAACCTATAGAATAAATACAATAATAAGACTTTACAATACAAACCACATTATACAAGAAGAAAAGCTTATACAATCCATCTTGGATATCTAGGTTTTTACATGAACTATTTCCAAATGAATGTGACTTTTTTTAAATTAAATTGGTTTGTTTTTAATCAGCCAAATTTCATGGGATCTAGTTAGTCGATTTTATAGTACAATTCCCTTCAAATATTTTAATTTCTATTACGGAATTGGTGGCAAGATTTTACAAAACATATCAGTTCGAATTTTGATTCTTGCGACGGATCATGATCGTACATGAACTAGTGTTGGAATGTGAACTAGCATTAGGTTGAAATATCTTGATTTTGTTGTTATTTATATTTAAGGGTATAGGCTTTAGTTTAATACTAATTACATGTAATAACTAATTACATGTTAACATATGAACAGAACTGTGCTATCATTTTCGTATACCTTAACACGTTAGCCAGTCTAATAAAGAAATTCAAACATACGCAAATATTACGCCACAAAACTGAATACAATACAAGTATCTACTTATTTTATCAGTTTAGAAAGTACACTGGTCAACTATATCTATAAAATTGAATTTCGCAAAGTAAAACCACAAGATAGCATATGGCAACCCTATATACTTTTGTCTTATGTATATATATTGATAAAGTTTATTAATTACACATATATTTAAAAAGATCTATCTTTCGGCATTTCTAGATTAAAACGAGGAAGATTGTAGTAGAGTAGACTGTGTCAACTCTGGGATACCCGTATGACCGTAACATATACATTATATCATCCGGTTAATTACTTTTGGCAAAATTTCAAACATTCAGCTTTATTAGGTGTAGAGTAATGCTCATATTAAAGAAGGAGTTGCATGGCAGCTACTCGAACCCTTTGCAGGAGACCAACCAAATTTTGCAGTAACTTTGGCCATTACACTAAACTATTTTTTGCAAAATTTCAGACACGCAGCTTCCATAGGTATAGAGTAATGCTCATATAAAATTAGAAGTTGTATGGCACGTACTCGAACCCGTGGACCAAAATGGCTGGATTTAAATGGCGATTCCTGTTTTTGCCTAGCTCTTTTACTTTTTGAGGTATCGTGATGACAGACGGACGGACATACATAGCTAAATCGATTTATTTTTCGATTCTGATCCGATCCATATACTTGAGTCTATATCTACATCTCCTTCTTCTCTGCGTCACAAACGTAATGGCAAATTTATTATACCCTTGGACTATATAGTCATAAGGGTATAAACATTACTTGCAGAACTTTTGTTATAACAACTGATGTACGGAGTTTTCCCGCAATTTGGATGGGTACTAGCTCCGTAACGTGTGCGCCTACAGAAAATTTTTTATTCCATGTAAAGGAGCGAAAATTGAGTTTGGAAAATAAAAATGAGGTTGATTCAATTTCATTAAATCCTGTAAACTGTAAAAAAGTCTTAATAAAAAAACTTCTCTGTTATAATACCCTTTCAAAAATAAAGTTAAGACCTTATTTCTTTGTTATACACTATTTCAGTTCACCTTGATTTTATTATTTTAGCTCTACCATATTATAAATTTTAAATTTTACAAGGTTTTTATGTAATTTACAATAATAATAATAATAATAAAATATTTTTTTAGTAGAAACACAATTTTATAAAAATAATAAGTTCTTTATTTTAATTAAATTACTATCAATAATTAAAAATATAAATAAATAATTAAATCGAATTCGAAATAATTCAAAAAAAAAAAAAAGATTTCAAGGAAACAAAAATGGAATTAGTTTTTCTTATTGTTTTTTTTATTTGTTTACTTGTTAGTTTTTCAATAATTCAATTATTTTAATTGATGATTACTCTAATTCAATTAAAAAACACTTTATTGAATTATTTTTCAACAAATTTTTTTGTATTTTGTAAAAATTGAAAATGAATCGCTTTAATTAAAAATAAAAAATAAAATATTGAAAAAAAAATTTTGTTAAGGTGAATTTTGAAAAAAAAAACTAAAAACTAAAATTTACAAAATTAAAAATACAAGGGTAAAATACAAGGGTAAAATTAATATGAATAAATGATAATTCTGGTAAACTAATGAATATTTTAAAAAATTGGAAAATAAGAAAATTAAATTTTAATTTTGCCGAAAGGGCAATTTAATTATTAGTTAATTTATTTGAAAAAAAAAAGCTAATCTCAAAATTAGTTAAAAATTCTTTCAAGAGTAATTTTCTATTAAAACAAGATTTTTTGAATTAATTTTTAAATAAAATTTTATTGTCTTAAATGCAAAATATATTTTTGAAGTCCGTTCAAGAGATAAACCCAATTAACTTATTATCGAATATTAACGTATATGTAGTGAAACGTTTTTTGTCAAAGTTATTATATCAAAATTATATTATTAACAGCTGATTACAATTAACTTTTTTTTTTAAACGCTTTGCAAATTTTTTCAATAATAGCCAAGTACAAATTAAAAGTCTTAATGTTTATTAATATACACCATCTTTCTCTAAGTCGCTCAAGCGAAGCGTAGGTGAAGGCTATCATGGCAAAGCTATAATCTTATGTACTTTCTGTAAGACACACTTTGAAACAGATTATTATGTTTGCAATACTTGTATTTGAATAGTATAAAATTTATTTTTTGACATTTTTTAAATTGGAAAAGGAAACAATGACGATATTTGTTTACTTTAAAATATTATTTTTATTGCATTACAAAATCATGTTTTTGTAATTCACAACACGACTTGGAATTAATTAATTATATTTTGTAATTAAATACACCTCAATTTACATTTAAAAGTAATTGTATTTGAATTTTTTACAATTACAATTATGTATAATTGTAATTTGAAATTTTTTAATTACAATTACATTTAATTTGAAATTTAAGTCTTGCCATTGCAATTACATATAATTTTTAATTGAAATTCCCCAATTACTATTAAATGTAATTTGTAATGGAAGAAATTCAGTTACAATTACATGTAGGTAATGGACAAAAATTAATTGAGAGAAAGTAATTTTAGAAAAGTTAAATGTGATTAATTTATATTAATATTCAATTACTTAACATGGTAACAATATAGAAAATGATTTTTTTTACGACATTGCAGCAACAATTGCTTCGGAGGATTCTTCCGTTAGGTAAAACAAAGCATTAAGTCTTTCTACCAGACTTTGCTGCATGTTAGCCAAAACATTACCTAAATATTTAAGTTCATTGTTGTTGGCAATTTTATCTGTTGTAACCTTTAATGTTGCTAATGATGGTATTAGCATTCCATAACATAATGCAGAATTTCTGCAAAAAGAGCATAATTTTTACATATTCTTTTAAATATGCAGTATTTATTGCAGTAAATTTTGGGGTTTTCAATTCTATACAAAGCTCATTTAAAAAATTTTCTTTTTATAAAATTTATTGGTCACAATCGTATAATAAATTCCATCGTGTCACAACAGGATTTTTCAATGAAAATTGTAATATAATTTCTATAATTCGGGAAGATTTAGGTCTATTAGCTTTTTTCCATAATTCACTACATTTTATAAACGTCTAAATTAAAAAAAAAGTAAAAACATATTGTATTATATTAAAAAAATCGCATAAAAATTTTACCTATATGTGAAATTTGCAAATTTCCTTTTAAAGCTTTATTAAAATTGCTTGTTGATATCAAACTTAATTTGTGACTTGCACAACAAAAATGTTTTCGTGGAATGGTTCTGTGAGGAGAATTTTCAAATTTAACAAAATTGATATCATTACCACTCTCTGCTAATATATTTTCAGTTTATGAATTTTCAGCATCAGAACTTTCATCATAATTTTCAACTAGTTCTGTTTCTTCTTCAAAATCAAACCCATACTCTCTAAATGCTTTTACGAAATTAGGTGCATTGTCTGCTGTTGTGTTTTTGGTACGGTGTTTGAACCCAGCGAAAGAAAGCAAGTTAGTTATGGAAATCATATATTTTTTAGATATGTGTCACCTACTGAGCCTATTTTAATGATGGTGGTGATGATGGTGATAATGGTAATTATGATGATGAAAATTTTAATGGTGATAATAAGGATGGTGATGATCATGGTGATGATGATAATGCGAATGAGGATGGTTATTTTAGTTTTTTAGTACTAAATACAATGGCAGTATTACTATGACATACAATATCTTTACATCATTACCATCATATTGATCACCATAATCATTATCATCATTACCATAATCATTATCATTATTGTCTTGTGCTTTTACAAATACAAATTTTTAGGTGATTAAGTTAGTGCTCGTCGCAGAAAAAGTCTGACAGAAATGCCATGCACGATAAATTAGACATTTCTGTCGTCTCAATTTGAAATTATCGATCAAATTTCTTACAGAATCCGGTTGGTCGCTTCAATGTTTCTTATCGCATGAAGCCACTAACAGAAAAAGTGCGTATACATAGCATACATTTTAAAATTTAAATTTTTCCATTTTAAAATACAGAATTTTGATTAAAAATATCAAATATAACAGTTTAACTTTATTCTACATTTAAAATATTAAAAAATTTTCTTAAAAAGTGAACAACTTTAATTTTAAATACAGCAGCCATTTGTCAAATAAAAATATTTCTGATAATTGATTAATATGAAAACTAGCTCTAAGGCTTGAAGTGAAATATGTGATTGAATAATTTTACTAAGTTCTTTTATTCTTCATTTTTTGAAAAGTGTAGTAAATTTTCTATATGAGTTTGTTGTTTTTGCAATTCATCTAAAAAGTTACAGGATTTAACACAGTCTAATAAATGGACAAAATTAACTTATTTCGTGAAGGCATAGTAATCTCTCTAGATTATTCAACATTATTCTTAATTTCCTATTCCAAGTTCGCAAGTTTTCTTTTATAATAAAGCTCTTCAAAACCAAACGGTCAATTTGTGAATATATAGTTTTTATATATTTACAATATCTTTAGTATATGCTTCTAAAATTATTTTCAGTTCAAAGAGTACCAAAACTTTTCCATCGCACGACCTAACCTATATACAGATAAATTAAAATAAAATTTGTCCACTTAAATTTATTTATTGAAACGCGTTTTCTCAATACTAAGAAATTTGTTAAAACTTATTAAATTTTGGAAAAAATATAACCGATTATTTTTAATTTAATACGCATTCTAATTTACTAAAAACGTTTACATTGTCTCTAAAAAGGGATTTTTTAAAAAAATATAAATTTTATTCGACAGATTATTAAACATTTTATTTTAACAAGCAAATTAAATCGAAAGTTTTCTTTTTAAAAATAAATTTATGTACCATAGATATATGTACATTATGTACCAGGGACGAGTCGTCACAATTTACGTAGAATGTGTGCAGGGACTTAAAGATAAATTTATCAAATATAAAAGCACATACTTAAGAACAATTACAAGTTAATAATTCATTATTTATGTAATGCATATGTTAATTAAAACAAAGAGCATATTTTTTCTATTTTTTATAACTACCAGAATTGAAAATTATAAAAATTCAGAACTCATATATTATTGAATAATCTTTAATTAAACTCTATTATAAATTCTTACTATATATTGATTGGACTTTGTGAATGAAAATATTTGCAAAGAACACTCTTGTAAAATAATTAAATAATACTGAAAATTTAATCAAAATCTGGCAATCACAAATATTTTTATTCGATTTTTTTTCTTATAAGTACTTAGAAACTAAGTAATACAATGATACTTGACAAAATTATGAGTGTCAGGTAATGCTACTTACAATTGTACTTCAGTACCATTTTAGTTAAGTATTCTCATAGAATAAAGATCATAGAAAAAGAGGCCAATTCATATATACTTTTTTAATATTAAATATTTTTGAGAAAGATAAAATATGTTCCAGGTTTTGACTGTATTAGTGAACACTTATTCATTTTAGAAAAGATTTTGGTTACTTTATAAATTAAAATATTTATTTACCCTATTTGTAATAATACACTTTTGTAAATATATATATCCTAAAAATAAAATTTTAAAATATACATACATTGCTATTAACGCATACGGCCGTTAATATATACACACAAACATTTCCCATTACATATTTTCTTAAAAATAAAATTTAAAAAATAAATATTAACGAAAAATGGCGTATAAGAAGGCGATCGCAAATTCAAGTATATCTAGGGTTCAAATTGATTCATAAAATATAATAATGCAAAATATGTGTATATGTAGAAGTAAAAGATCGTACACTCATAATCAATGAATATCTTAAATTAAGTTCTAATAGATAATCTTTTTTCATAATTTTGCAAATATTATTAATAATTATAATTTTATACAAATTAATAATTAGGGGACACGACACTTAATACCGTCAAAACCTTGAACATTTTTAATTTTTCTCAAAAATATTTCACACTAAAAAAATTTATATGAATTTGTCCCTCTTTCTATTTATTATCTTTCCTCTTTGGTGTTAAACAGATCTGATTTCCACATTCTCTTTTCATTTTAAAGTCAATTATATCATGGTATAAATTTGTTATAATGTGTGGGATACCTTGCTCTCCCAGAGAACACGCCACTCATATATATGCATATAAAATTCAATTCATGTTTCATCCAAAAAATAAAACTCTTTGTCCACAATCAAATTTTTATGCGTAACACATACATAGTTACTGCCAATATACTTTGAATTTATTTAAGCCAAAAACAAAGCAGCAGAATAAAGTTAAAATTCAAAAGATTAAAACAAAAAATGAGTTACAAAAAAAAAAAACAAATACTAAAAAGAGAAAGAGAGAAAAAAAATTTTTCGCGTTATTTTTAACCTCATCAAAAACAAATTTTTATAATTTTTTTTTTTATCCTTTTTTAAATTTTTTTCGCAAAGTTTTCCTTTTAAAATTTTTTTTCTAGCCATTTTCAAAAAAAAAAAAAACAAAAAAAAGTCGTAAAGGGATTTTCAAAAGTTTCCTAAACTATAAAGAGAAAATGATTTTTTTTTTCTCTGCAACACCACTTCAGATTTTTATAGTCTTTCTTTTAATCTTTTGAAATTAACATAATTTAAAAGGGATGCCGCTCCAAGAAAATCAAAATATAAAATAAAAAAAAAAATCTCAGCACAATTTTTTAAATTAAATAAAATGAAAGACAAGAAAGAACAAGTTTAATAAAATAAAATTTGTAAAATTGAAATATGAATGTTAAAAAGAGAAAGAAAATAAAAAAGAAATATATAAGAAAAAAAAAAGAGAAAGTCAATAACATAGAATATAATTTCTCCCAAATCATTCGTTCAACAACATAACGATTTTTTAAAGTACTTATTTTGTTTTAAGACAAAGTTTTCTCTTCATTTGCTTTGTTTCGTTCGTCTTTATTATAAAGCCCTTTTTGCGTGTGGAGTATGTAAGTCAAAATTTATTCATTGGATGGGTTACGTATATATTTTAATTGCTTTCATTTTAATTTTATTGGGTAACATGCTTAAAAATTTAAGGGGAGAAATTAACTTTGATTATTTGCTAAACTTAATCAATCATTATTTAATGGTATAAATGAAGTATTCGCTTTTATAATCGAAAATCTCTTATATGAAATAATTTTTTCTAATTTTTGATTCTAACTCTTCTTTTTATTCTTCTCTTCATCTTGAATGTACTAACAAGTGGAAAAACAATATTAATGAAACTATGTCCGCACAAGTAAGCTTCATCAATGAAAAAATAGTTAATCCACTAAAAATTAACTTAAATATTGTAAACGCTCCAATCTTATACTCGGCTTCTTTAAACCTAGGAATGAGACTAGTTGTCAGATTGAGGTAAAAGGAATCAAAAAATCAATATTTCTAGTTGTATTTTTAGTAAATTAGTTTTAATAATTTTTTAGTGAGTAACGATCCCCCACTCTAGGAATAAGTTTCTTAGAGAAAACTACTGGTTCCTACGTTGTACTCTGGTAGATGATATAAAAAATTAACAGACCAATATCTCTAGATTTAGCATAAAATATTGATTTCCTTAGAGAAATTTCATAGATTTTCTACGTTCTAAAATAACATGATAGACAAAACTTAATGGTTAGTCTGGTGTGACTAGTTTTATTTGTTTTAAGAGAATTCAAATGTCTGTTTAGGGTTGAAGTAATGATCTCCCATTCTAGGAAGCGGTCGCTGATCGCCATCCTTTCAATATCTTACGTCAGATTTTTAACACCTAGAGAAAAAGGAAAGCAAAATCTTTACCTCAGAGAAATGTGGAAGCATTTACATTTGTATTACATATTTTAGCAAGGGTTCATAATTGAATACAAAATGTTTAAAATAAAAAAATATTTCTTAAAAAATTACAAATTTTACTTATTAATGATCAATGATGAATATCAGTAAATTAAGTTTGTTCGGCAAAACAAACTAAACGAATGTTTTAAATCCTTAAATTTCCGTTATAATTTCTTGTTTTTCTGAAACGTTTGCGGTACTCGTGGGTACTCTGAGGAGCTTTGAATCAATGATCATCTAAAGTCATATCATGCATTCAATGAATAATTTCTGATAATGCTGGCCTTTGCAAACGTTTATAACGTAAAATCTACCTACCGCGAATAATTAGAAATGAAACAACAGATGGTATTTAAATATGGTCTGATGTTTTACCAGAGGAATGTAAGTATAATGTATACATTGAACTTCACATAGATATGTGCTATGACGCACCAATCATTGGATTTGAACTTTGATTAAAAACTTTTTTCGTCTAAAAATGAATCGTCACATCATGGGCCTTTAAATTTTAACTCTTCAACTTATTGTAATTTAAAATAAGGGATAGAAATGATTTAAGGGGTCAGTTATATTGCGTCAATTTTAATTTCTTTTTCCTTTAAAAAATCTCCTACGCCTTTCCTAGGCTGATATTTTGAAAATGTAATAAATTATAACTATCATATAATTCGAATACGAAGAAAAGTCCTATATTTTTAGAATTTCCGATGTCGATAACAAAGTTTCTAACAACAAATGAATCTAAAATAATCTTTCAGTCTGTATAGATTTAATTTTTCTAACCAAAACCCTATTTAAAAAAAAAATCTATTATCTAAGAATGGGTTAAAGCATAAAATTCTATTAACTGGATTAAAAAGTTTAAAAAACATTTTCCTAAAAGATGAAAGAACTCACAAAAAAAAAATCTCATAAAATCCATTATAATGATAATGGAGTATGGTAAAATTTAAAAATAAAATAATTCTTTTTTTTCTATCTAAAGATTTTTCAATTTTATTTCGAAATTTTATTGTTTTCAATTCTATAATCGGTTTCTCTCTTTCAACAGAATCCTTAACTACTTTTTGTCCCTCCTTCGTATTATTTGAAAAAACAATTGATAAAAAAACTTTTTTTAAACTTTTATAATATTTTTTTTTTAAAAATTGTAAGTTTGATTCAAAACAAATTTATATTTTAATGCTTACCCAATTCCTTAAAACGATCCTTAACCTGAAACCATTCACAGTTTGTGGACAGATAGTTGGGTCATTTCGAAGAAGAACTTTGAAGGGAACGGAAATTCATTATTAAAAATTATATTTATATTATCATAAATTTATATTCAAAGAATTGTGAATAAAATGTATAGTGAACAGAGTATATTGCAATTTCAAAAACCATTGAACGTCCTTTGAAGGACATAAAAATGCAAAAACAATTTAAAACGGAGGAAGTAAATTTAATGGACTAACTGAATATTTTTTTCCAACTTTAATTCTTTTGTTGAAAAAAACGTTGTTGATCTCAAAAATATTTGTTAGTTTTTTTTTATTCATCTTTAAAAATGTAGAGCCATGAAATAATGCCCTGCGAACGAGCCTACAGGATTTTATTTCTCATTCAATGAGAAATTTAGTTTTTGACTTATTGAGAAATTAAGCCCATTGGCATTGTTCCTTAAGAATTGGAAATTTTTTTTTATACATTTGTATACAAAAAATTTTAAATTAGAAAGAGTTTTGAATTGTATTCGAAATCAGAGTATTCTCCTTTTCGATATTATTTATATATGTGTAGGTGAATTCGAAATAAGGAGAGATATTAAAGATGCATTCAAAATTCTGGAATAGGGGAATTTCTACCATATTTTTGAATTTAACTCGAAGATCCCTTCAAAATATCATCTATATATGAGAATTAACAACCTATAGCCTTATTTCACAAGGTCTTATTTCATGGCTCCTACAAATTCATTATGGCAAAATATGAAAACGAAAACGATTTTAATTCATCCAATTTGTTATTAAGTTATGCTAACAAAGGTTTATACTTAGACGGAGAAAAGAGGTCACAAACATGTCAAGCAAAAATATTTTATTGTGGTAACTCTTTTTGGTTTTTTGATTTTGTGCTTTGTGTCAACATTACAAATGATAGTTTAATTTTACAATGGTGGTTGGTTTTTCATATGTAGGTTAAATTTTGATTCATCCTTTGGTTACATATTTAGTTTTGAATGCATTCAAATTCAATTTTGATTGAATTTTCTTGAATATTCTTGAATTTTTGAATTATGGTAAAGTTTGGTGCTTTTTTTGGGGTTCATTCTTATGAAAAACTTTTAAAATTGAATGATTAAACAGAATTTTATGATGGAAATTATGGTCAACTATTATAAAGGAATATGAGGTCAATCTGTAGATGTTTAATATGATCTTTAAAAGAAATTATAACGTTCAGAAAATTAATCAAATTGAATGGTCTTTATGCTTTAGTTTAGCTTTTATAGAAACTGGTATATTTTTAAATTATTCCAAGGAATTCCTAGGGACATATATATATAAAATAAATTAATCAAAAACGAGGAAGAGTGTGGTAGAGTAAACTCTGGGATACCCGTATGAACTTAATATCAACATTATACCATCTGATTAATTACTTTTGGCAAAATTTCAAACATACAGCTTTATTAAGTGTAGTGCTAATGCTCATATAAAAGAAGGAGTTGTATGACAGCTCTCGAACCAACTATTGTAGAGCAATCAAATTTTGCAGAAACTTTGGGAATTACACGAAACAAAATTTCAGACTCCCAGCTTCAATAGATACAGAGTAATGCTCATATAAAAAAAGAAATTGTATGGTAGTATTCGAATCCGAGGACCAAAATGGCTGGATTTAAAAAGAACTTGTGAAAAATTTCAAAATCCAAGCTCCTTCATTTTTTGAGTTATCGTGGGAAGGATGGACGGACATACATTGCTAAATCAATTTATTTTTCGATTCTAATCCGATCCACACACTTGAGTCTATATCTACCCTCTCCTTCTGTGCAAGATTAAAATACTAGACAGCTTTAGTGGCAACATCTAAACGTAGTCTTGGCTAGTTGTGTCAGACCAGAATCCTAAGTTTCGCATTCAGGACTTATAGAGGCATATAAAAAAAATCATTGGAATCTTATAAAGCAAATGACAGGAGAGTGTTTTTAAAAATGTTATTATTAATGGTATAAATGTCAAAATTAATTTGCTGTTACTGAAGTAATCAGCCGCCATTTGACTTAGTTAAATTAGATTTAGAAGGAGCGGACCATAAACAGAAAGCCTTATACAAACAAATTAGTTGGTTTAGGAGAACATTGGACCCACGAATTCAAAAGAAAGAAGATGTTTTTAACTAAATTAAGTAATTTTTTTATGAAGCATCTCGAAATTTTTTCCCTTTAATTTTATTTAACATTTATTTAATACTCTACTAATTTCTTGGTTTAACAATTTAATTAAATTTTAGACATTTTTAAATTCAAAAATGACAAACATAATCTACCCCAAAAAAATTTCCAAAATAACAATATATTAAATATTTTTAGAAGGGTGCAAAATTTTTTCTAGGTTAATTAGTTTAATTATTATTAATCATTCAAAAATATAAATAAATTAATTAATAAATCTTAATTAGACTAAAACTAATATAATAATTTAAAGATTAAAATATTAAAATGAAATAATTCATTTAAAATTCAAAATATATTATAATACTTAACATATAAAAAAAAGCAAGATGGTGAGATTAAGAAAATAAAAAAATTAATTAGTTTTAATTAAAATGAATAAAATAATTATAAAAACAAATTAAGTAATAATAATATTATAATATTTATTTAGTTATACTTTTAAAAAACAAAATGACCAAATATATAATCCCAAACAAATTCATATCGTGCAAAGCTCAACTAAATTTTTACACATTTACTGTTTGTTTTTTTTTTATTTTACGATTAAAAGACATATTTCTGGACAAAAATTTCATTTCAAATTTCAAAACAAAAGTTCAAAAGAATATCGAATTATGTTGTAATATATTTTTAATCGTTATTATAGTAGCAGTATCTTAGAATTCAAGTGGAATTCAGTCACTTTTTACTACAAGTACATGTAAATTGTTATTGTAAAATTGGGGCTGATAAGACGTTCAATTTCTCAGTTAGTGTTTCAGTACTGAAAAAATTTGCATTCTATCAGTTATCAGAAATCTATAATAGTCTATCTACAATGATGCTCTCGTTTCGCTCTCGTTTCGTAGTCAACCAAGGAGTGTCAATATTGAAATGTAGATGACTGCGTTTTTTGACGTTGTTTTGTTAACAAATTTCATGAATTAAAAAATATTCAATTATATGTATTTATGACGTATTCAAATGTCAAATATCAATTATTATATCAATTATTTGACATTTGAATACGAAGAGAAAGCAAAAAAGTTAAAAGTTAAACAAGTTTATTAATGGATGTTTAATGGCTCCACCAGACTGCGTCTGTTGTAAACACTTTCATGTAATTCAATACATTTAACTTAGTTTGACAGATAACTACGTGCATAGAGCCCATGTTAATATTGAACTTTGTTTTGACACTTTCTGATTGTTCTGTTTTTATTTTTTGCAGCAACAAAACACTTTTGCAGCTTTCTGTTGGAACTGACTAATTCACTGAACGTCTATTTCAAAATAAAATTAATGAAAACAGTTAAAACTGATTGACTGAAAAAGAGCTTCTTTAGTTAAAACTGATTGTTTAACCATCATATATTTTTCAGTGCTGATAAACTGAGCGTCTAATCCCAAAATGCATTTGGAAAATTTTACTTTTCAATATTTTAGCAAGCCACAAGGAATTTAACACAAGCGTTTAATGAAACAAAATTGTACCAATGGAGTGTGTTTTACTACTTCTTAATTCACTTTATCATCTGAAAAAAAATATAATACAATACAACTATAAAATAACTTTATTTTCCGTTTGTATTATCAATGACATCCAATTTTACCGGCATATTAATATAGCACCAATTTTATTCAAATAAATGTCACTTTTTATTGCAACATTTTTCGCGTGCATTTCGAAGATAGATATTGACGCGTAACAATTAATAACAATTTTCACAATATTAACAAATGACCAACAGATTGTTTTTTTAAATGAAAAATATAAAAACAAATTTTCAAAAAAAAAAAAACTATAGAGCACATTTTTTCTTGACAATTTAATAATGACAGCGTAAACGCAAAGAATGTTAACCCACCTTAATTATAAAAATTAAATTCCTTTTTTTTTGGCTTTTTCTCGCTATATTTAATAGGATAATATTTAATTTAATTTTTTATTTTACTTTTATTTAAATGTATTTTTTTTTATTCTTAACTAAAAACTCAGCATTTTTTTTTTTTTATTTTTTTAAAGAATTTTATTTTATTCCGCCTTCATCATTCCGTTTCATTTCATTTAAATTTCATTCCATTTTCAACACACTGTTGCTATTTTATTTCATTCTCTTTCTTTTATTTTCTCTACTGGTGTGTTATTAAAAATTCGTTTCGTTTATAAAAATTGTTTGAAACACGATTTTCGTTTTGCTGTCACAAGGGAGTGGAATTTTGTTTTTTTTTTTTTACAGTTATAAATTTTTTTTATTCCGCGGTTTCATATTAAGTTTATATTTAAATTTTGTTTTCGTTTTTGGTGTGATTAAAGTTCTAGAAAAATAAAAACAAAAGTCAGAATAAAAATTAAATAATAATTTAAGTTAAAATGTTAAAATATAAGACCGGACTAGGGAGAGAATAAAGTAAATATAAAGAAGGATTGGCATTATGCGAATTAAGAACACAAAATAAAAACAAAAAGAAAAATTATATTCTCGATTAATAATATCATAATAATTTTAATAAGATTATAGATGGCGTGGGTGTCACTTATATATCATAAATACATTTATTTTGAAAAGAATTTGTTACAGAACTTATGTTAAAAGTAAAATAAAGTTTTAGAGTTGCACATTTTTTTTTTGTGTATTTAGAAATATCATTAATTTATTTAAAATTTATAAGAGAAGTTTAAGTAAAGCTATTATACTTTTAAATGCTTAAAAACTTGCTTCATAAAAATTGTTACTGATTCTTATCCCAAATTTTTATGGATATAAGAAGAAAGAGGACACTTTTATATTTTCTTCCAAAGGTTTTAATTATTTATTTCAATTGCTTCTTCACCAAGTTTGCTAAATTTTCAGTGTGTTGACAATTAATAAAGCTAAAGTTAGCTAAAGTTAGTCGTTTTGCATTGGCAAAAAGAGTAAATCTACAGTGAATCTAGAGTAACAAAAGTTACCCTAGATTCACTCTAGAGTGGTTTTATTTTCTATGGGCACAAAAAAGGGTAAATCTTTTTTTTTAGAGTAAATCTAGATTTTTTCTCAGATTTACTCTTTTTTTCTATGTATGTGTTCGACATTTGTCAGTTTTATTAAAATGTCATTACAAATAAAAAGTATATACACTAATTCAAACAAAAAAAGAGTAACTCTCGTTTCAATTTCTTTTGGAACAAAAACAGCACTCTGAATCTCAAAAAACACATCGAAAACGACTTAAGTTCTAAATTCGTTCAAAAGAAATAGTTAAACTACGAGATCATAAAAAACTTTATAAAAATTTACCTTCTTTATTTCTTTAAAGAGCCTTTAACAATTACAAAGTCTTCTCTATCAAGTTTCATCCATAGATTTGTGCACGATTATAAAACATGAATTAAAAAGGATACGTACGCCATCTCTGGGACTACACAAAAATTTTGTAGTTGTTTATTGGCAATGTTTTTATGCAATTGATACTTACCACAATATAAGCAATATAAACGACTACTATTAGACACCACCAGTGGCTGAGTTAAAAACTTTTTAATTTTAAGGCTGTTGTCCTGATAAAATCGGTATTTGACAGATAATTTTTTTTACAAATGCAATTTAATACAATTTACGAAAAATTTTGTACCTGACTTGTCAAAAATTCAATTAAGATAAAAGATTATCTAAAATGTCAATCAAATAATCAATATAATATATATATCAATAATAACTAATCAAAGAAAAGAAAAAAATCTGACAGACGAACGGTAAAAAAAAAATATAATTTTCAATATTTTGTAACTAAATCGAAATTATTAAAAAAATTCATGTCAAGATTAGGTACTTGGAAAAACAAATTTCCCTATATGATTCATTTATTTTTATAGTTTTCCTTTTTATTTTTCTTTTCGAATCAATTGATAACATAAATAGAAAAATTTTTATTAAGTTTCTCATGTTTGTTGACCTCTGAGTTCACTTGGGGGTGCCAAAATATGAAATATATTAGGTAGGTTATGTCACATTTATATTATTCAATTTTTGTTTTTTTTTTTTGTTTTTTTTTTATAATAAAAATTAATATGATGAAATCTTTCATATATTATGACACACAAACACAATATACACAAACATACATATACAGTTATGAAAATATATTATAAAAAATTATGAAATAATTCAATAAATTAAGGTTATTTATAATATTATAGAGGAATTTATTCATTTATAGTAAAATTTGTTTTTTTTTGGGTTAATCTCACTTTTAATGTTATTCCATTTGTTAAAAAAATGTTTTTACCCAACCCTGCCCATATTTATAATGGGTAAATGAACGGAACAGCATAAAGAAACAACAGTTATAATTTGTTATAATATTTCAAAAGTTTTTCTTTATTTTCTCTTATTTCAATATTTCTACAAAAATGTGATTATATTTAAGTGAAAAGAAAAATCTATCACTTATTAATATGTAATATATTAAATAGCCACAGTGTTTAAAATAATTAATAATATTATGTTTCTTACATCAACATGAAGAGTAAAAGAGAAAGTAATATGTAAAAAGTGATATACAAAATTGATTTGATATATTTTCATAATTAAATACAAACATCACAGTTTATGAACATATGAATTATCACTAAGGAAGTAAGAATGTGCATGAAAATTTGTGAAAATAGGTTAACGGACCTTCATTATCATTAGCAGCAGGAACCAATAATATGCGTTGTAGGTATATAAGTATAGCTTAGAGAAATATATGAAAATTAGTTTTAAATTGATACTAATTTATTTATTAGGGATATAAATAAATCGCAGTTATAAAATTTATTTTTGGATTATTATGATGAGTTTCTGTTATTAAAATTTATATAAATACTAGTTATTACCCGGTGCTCGTTGTTGCGGCTCTTGATGGGTTTTTAATTGAAGTTGATCTTATTAGAAAAAATGGAACAAACAATGGTTAGCAAATTCTAAGTCTTTTAATAGAGTCGATTTCATTTTCCAAAAACAACAACATTAGAACAATAAATTTAGAACAATATAAAAATTTAATTACCACAGCACCAAGTTGGTGGCCCGTTAGAATAAAATGGTTAGTCTGATAAAATCTTTCTATATAATTTTGCATGATGATTGGCTGAAAAGTTTACAAGTCCACAAGCTACAAACAAATATGAAAAGTAGGGATTTCATGATGTTTGGTAAGATAACTGTTGAAAAGAAAATTTGATGAAGATATCGTTAGAATAGAATTTAAAAGGATTGACCGATTATTCATGACCGAGTGAGTTTATATTAAAAGAAGAAAATCCAGGTGAGCAGCTTAAAAAAAGTTAAGCAAAAAACAGCAGTTATAGCTATTTTAATTAATTTATTTAACTAATATCTTTTTAGCTCAATATTAACTAATTTCTTTTATCAACTAATACCTTTAGTTCAAGTGACAAAAATTTTAAGTTTTGGATTTCAGGCGTTAGAAGATTAATTAAATAATTATATTGGTGACAAATAGTGTAATGTTTGAGACGCCAAGTGAAAGTCTAGGGTTCAAACCCCGGTCAAATAAAATCGAAAAAAAAAATTATTTACCAAAAATTGAGTAAGTATACGTAATATCGTAATAGTTTATACTTTATATAGTAATATAAAATAAAATAATATGTATAAAAAAAATAATAACAAAAAAAAATTTTTTCTTTTAAGGAGGATCGAACTCAGATCTATTTACACCCGAAGCCACTTTGCTAACCACTGAACCATACAATTTTTATAAATTTATGGTCAGATTTCTAATATAAATGTATCACTAACTGACAGAATGAAAAATAAAGCCATAAACACAGGCAAGTTCATATAAAAGTATATAATAAAATATAAATTGTTTAATTAAAATAATAATAATATATAAAAACTCTTGTGTAAGATAATATAATATGGTGCAGAACTTAGCATTTGTCTATTTACAATCTTAAACACTTACTACAGTCGGGTAATCATAGGATTATTAATTTCAAATAACGAATAATAACACTAAAATCTTAACGGCTAGGTGGCGCAGTGGTTAGAGTGCCTACCTTTAATGCGGGCCTGGGGTT
Organism: Dolichopus griseipennis; assembly: GCA_963082915.1. NCBI lineage: Eukaryota > Metazoa > Arthropoda > Insecta > Diptera > Dolichopodidae > Dolichopus > Dolichopus griseipennis. The sequence continues at coordinate 52,547,958 of OY720441.1, forward strand.
TTAGTTTTATTATTCATATATATCACTAGGGTCATACCGCAGTGAAAGTGAAAAAAACTTTTCTGGTTTTCAATTCGACTCAGCTACCATTTGCCATTGGGTTCAAATTAATAATAATTAATTATCATAATTAATAATTATATCTTTAATAAAAAAAAATTTAATATAACAATATAAATAAATGCAACACATAAACAAATAACTTAATTGAATAATATAACTCACAGATATAGAATACCATATAATTCAAATACAAAATATTACAATATACACAAAAAAATAGAATTGTAAATATTGAAAATCTAAGACGTTTCTACATGTTATAAGGCGTAGTACTATCTGATGTTTAAAAATTGAATGTGGAATTCAATAAGAGCAATTCTAATATCAAAAAAAAATAAATCAATTTTTAAATTGTGTCAAGCTTCTTGAACATTATTTATTTGAAAAAAATATTTTATTCGAAATTTAATTTGATTACAATCACAGAACACGATTGCATCTGTTTTCATATTTTCAAATTATCTTAAAAATGATATTTAAACTTGGTCACTTCTTCGATTCTCGATCTTTGTATATCGCTTTTAAATGTTGAACCTACAAAGACATTGGTTCTAATCAAAATTTTTCACAAATATTGTTGACTTGTTAATATCTTTGACACGGTTGAAAATCCAAATAAGAAAAGAATTTTTCAATTTTTTTAATTAAAAAAAAAAGAAATAACTGATAATTTAAATTTTTTTAAAAAAGAACTCTAATTAATTAATTTTTTTTTTTCTAATAACAATTTTCCATTTACAGTTCAATTACTGTGAAAATTCTTAATTGAAATTACAGATTAAATATTGAAAAAAAAAAAACAAAAATTAAAATAAGAAAATGAACCTAACCCTAATTATGAAAATGGAAATTATTAAAAAAATTATAAAACCGCAAAAGTTAGACAAAGAAAATGATGATATCTGTCCAACATTTTTAATAATATAATTTGAAATAATTATTAATAAAAATTAAAATTTACGATTTATTTGGTTGAAAAGATTTTTCATCCCCAGCAAATTATAAGTAGGGTATTTTACATTGTGGTTATTCTCAAATGTATTATGCAATATCTCAAATGATAAAGTAAAAAACAGATCTATTCGTCTAACAAATGATTTTACCTTTTCGCTTCGCTTAGTCATCGTCGTACAGTTGGATCAGTTGGACATTTTCGCTTTGCTTAGTCATCGTTGTACAGTTGGATCATTACCTTTGTTTTTTTTTTGGATATCAAGCATGAACTTGTTCACAGTTTAAATATCCCGGTAGAGCCAAACGCCTTAGCATATTTTATCAAATAAGGTCTTTCAAGGTATATATTTGCATAGATCATTATATCTCACTTTTCCCTTTCCCATAGTCTGATATTTTCAAAATCTAACCCTCCAAATTATTTCACATTCTTAACCTGGAAACAACACTATACATTTGTATAAAATATTCTACCCTAAATAGCTTGGTTTAAAAATAATCTAGATTTAGTGTGTTTCAGTCTCCAATTCCTCAAAAGAAGTTCGTGGATTTTCAATGGTCGGGTTTTGAAGCTTACTACTAACTTACTATCTTGGTAGAATTTTTTTTTCCAAAGTATACTAATGACAGCGCATATTTAGATTCGTCTTAAATTTGGACACACAGTGTGTCGCAAAATCATCAACTTTTTGGGATGTAAGAAATTTCCAAAGGAATCAACTGACTTCTCTATTCTTATAAATCCAAGCAGAAGTCAGCCTTTTTCTTCCACATTCTGACAACAACCATATTTTGTAATTCAATTACTTAATTTTTCTAGTCTTTTGAAGATCCCCACCTCCTTTAGAGAATTACCAGGTCCTTTATGACCTTTATTCAATTTTTAATTAACTCAAGCAAAACACATTAAGGAGACTAAAGACAGACCTATTTTTGAGCTTTCAAATATACTTGTCCTGATATTCAATTTATGTAACAAGTTGGGTGGTGCCACAAATAACAACAACAACAAAATGTATACGTTGGTAAATTTGTTTTTTATGGACCGTCATAAATTTAACATTTTTTAATTTTTTTTTTTGCTTTTCTTTCAAATGTTAACAGTAAAAAATAAATAAAAAATATTAAGGGTGGAAAAATGCAAAAAAAAAAACACCATCCAACAGAAGTAAATAAAAATATGAACCAAAAAGTAGCCATTCATATTTACAGACTCCAATTTTTAATGTGACTATAATTAAAAAATCCATTAAAAATAAAAATTGTCAGTCGTTGAATATTGAATTTCATCAATCCTTGGTGGGAGGAGGCAAAAAGAGGAGAGGAAAAATAACAGATCAAATAGAAGCGTTAAATTTAGAAAGTAGAGACATATAGTGTTCGTCTATGTTAATAGATTTTATAACATTATGATGTTTTAATGAAAAAGGAATTAACAGGAAAACAGAAGTGTAAAAAAAGGCTCAAAAAACGGAAACAGGAAGTATGTTTATTTTGTTCATAATTTTGATAAAACTTTCCCACTTTTTTTGTTTTAGTAAAATTTTTTTTTTAAATGTAAAATTTCTATCACTTGGTCAACGATCCGAAGATATACATCGCGTCTTTCACAATTAAAGTACAAATTCTAGATAATATAGATAATTCTAGAATATAGATACTGGTAGTTATTGAATTTAAAGGTTAATTTCCTTTTTTAATCGGGTTTTACGGGTAAGAGTATAGGGTCTTCTCAAAAGTTTTATATTGTAGTCTAATGTAAGCAATTCTTTGATTTCTATTACTCTTTCTTTCTCTCTTTCTTTTTATTGACTTTCTTCATATTACTTAAGGTCTACCAACTCTTTTTTTTTCTGTCGAATTTTTAAGCGCCTGGAGCGCCTTTGCTGCTTTTCCAAGTGTGTAATCTACACATCTCCGTTTTCTTTAAATTCTACCGTTAGTTTCAATTTTCTTCGCTATTGATCTTTTCCATATTACTTAAGTTCTATCAACTCTGCTTTTTTCCTGTGGATTGCTGTCAAGCGGCTGGAGTTCCTGTAAATTCTATCATTACACTTCCTTTTTGACCTCCTTCACCATATTACCTAAGCTCTACCAACACATATTTTTTCCTGTGAATTGCAGTCAACCTCCTAGCCTTAATGTTCTTTGATGCTTTCCGTAGTGTGTTATCCACGCATCTCGATTCGCTTTAACTTTATTTCTGTTTTATAATTATCTTGTAGAAATACCATAGGTTGTCTATTTTTTTTATAGTTAAACAATTTAGAAAAAGAATAAATTTACGTATTTTTAGAAAGTTTTTCAACTGTAATGGATTCTGAAAGCATTGCGCAGCAAACAGTTGAAGCAACTTTGACTTCGCAGCAAATATCTTTGTCTAGAGCCATAAATATCAAATTTAAAGACAGTTTTAATAAACAAAAGAATTATTGAGGGGTTCACGGACTGAAACACAACAGCTGGTCAATCGGGTTTATATAATATACCTGAATACAATGTTAGAACACAACAAAACACTTGATAATATAACTTCAGTAGATTCAGATATGTGAATTATAACCGTATTTTGTTCTTCTAACCATAATCATCAGCCTACCCTGGTCAAATTTTGTTCCTTTGGCTTGAGACTTTTTGATAATCGCAGTCAGTGCACTTTACACAAACATTAGAATACATATAAGGGTATATTTTATAATTTTAAAAATATTTTATTATATATATTTATGCCATCATTTCTAATATACATGTTATAGCTTCTATTTATTGCCGCTTGATTTATTGATTATTTTATTTTTATTTAATTTTTGATTTTACAAATAAAAATAATTTATAAATAAATCAGAAAATTTATTAATGTTTCATGGCAAAAACAAACAGGGGTTTTTTCTCTCCCCGTTTATATAATTCACTGTACATAAAACTTCTCATTCTATCTCTTTCTAAAAGTTTTTTTTGTACTTCCTTTCATTGTATTTTTGAAAATAAAAAAAATCCCTTACTGTTTTTGCTCATTAATGATTGAAAAGTATTATGTTTCAAGGATGTAACATGTACGTATTCATTAGATATAGAACATATATATATATATTAAACGTATATAATTATATACTATTATAGCTTTATATAATACCTATATATTAAAATTGTTATAGTATTTTATTTCAAAAAAAAAAACAAAAACTTTAAGAACATCTAAACTATTAGCATTTTTTTATTTTTGTTCTCTTAACACTTAAGATGCACACGCAATTTTGAACGCATATTCATATTCGATATTTTTCTATGCTCTTATCGATGCTCTTATCGACGCTCTTATCACTTATCGCAGCTCCAACATAAACGAACCCTAGGATACAAAGGGGTCAATTTAACCATCAGTTTAAAGGTTATAAATCATTCAATCAATTCGAGAGTTTAATTTAAGGATAAATTAATATATTTTTGATCAACAGTAAACCGTAATTAATATAAGGGCGCTATTGTAAGGAATGCGTCGCGTCAAGTATCGCTTTGACTTTTTTAAAGTTATCAATGTGGTAGTCTCGGTATGAAAGTGTTTTATAATGAAAAAGTTCCATTATCTATAGATTTTTCAAAAAAAAAGTTTATTTGAACTACATCAAGGTATAAAAGATATGATGACGTGAAGCTTACGATCGACTACAATTAGAAAGGATCCACAGTGTTTAAATCACTTTTGAAACCACTAGTAGCCGAGAATGAAGCGTGCTCAATACTTCAAATGAAGCTAGTATAAGAATTCTAGTGTAGAGTCTCTTTAATATTGGTTTTATGTCTTAACAAAACTGTCACAAAACTAATCATGTCCTATGTTCTTCAAAATTTATACTTTTATCCAGATTCCAATATTAAAATCCCATTCAGTGATTTTTCAAAAAATTTTTCTTCTTTTCCTTACATTATAGGATATTTGGGATTTTAAGTAATCGTAAGGCTTTGCAAATATACTCAAACAACAGTTTGAATATCTCTTTACCCCTTAATTCGCGAAAAATCTGACGAGAATGTTTCTCTCAAAAAAACTGATCAATAGTATTAGCCTTTCCACAGACACTCACTTTAAAAGACCAAAAAATATTGGGATAAATGCAGCTACATGAAAATGAGGATCACAAGGGTTAATTATATCTTTAACTATTTGTAAGATATTTCTTTATTGGAATACCACTTCTTATTAAATTCAATATTGGTATTTAATATTATTTTTAGAAAATCTCTTGTTTCAAATTTTATACAATAAAAAAAGAAGTTATTAAATTTTTTAATATTAAATATTTTCCTAGACAAAAAGCTTTAATTTTACAGAAATTTATTAAACATTAAAAAAAAGCCATTTTTATACCCGTATGATATGACTATATAGTCAAAGGGTATAATAAATTTGCCATTACGTTTGTGACGTAGAGAAGGATGGGGGGTAGATATAGACTCAAGTGTATGGATCGGATCAAAATCAAAAAATAAATCGATTTAGCTATGTATGTCCGTCCGTCCGTACGTCCGTCCACACGATAACTCAAAAACTAAAGGAGCTAGGATCTTGAAATTTTCGCAAATTCGTTTTTTTGCAATAGCCGTCATCGATATTTAAATCCAGCTATTTTGGTCCAAGGGTTCGGGTAGCTGCCATACAACTTCTTTTTTTATATGAGTATTACTCTGTTCCTATTACAGCTACATGTTTAAAAATTTTGCCAAAATTAGTTTAGTTTTTTGGCCAAAGTTTCTGCAAAATTTGGTTGGTCTACTGCAGTGGGTTCGAGTAGCTGCCATACAACTTCTTATTTTATATGAGTATTACTCTATAGTCTATACCTATTGAAGCTGGGTGTCTGAAATTTTGCCAAAAATAGTTTAGTGTAATAGCCAAAGTTACTGCAAAATATCGTTGGGGTACTGCAGAGGGTTCGAGTAGCTGCCATACAACTCCGTCTTTTATATGAGCATTACTCTACACCTAATAAAGCTGAATGTTTGAAATTTTGCCAAAAGTAATTAACCGGATGATATAGTGTATAAGTTATGGTCATACGGGTATCCCAGAGTTGACACAAAAAAAATTGTATTTTTAACTTAGTATTCCTTTTTTATCACTAACTACCAAAAGCATTTCTTATGAATCAAAGCCCTTTACTATAATATCAAAGACTTCCTACAAGTTCCTATAATTTTGGAGCAGACAATTGACTTTAAGAAACTGGTATTAAACTGGTTTTAAATATTAAAGGATACGAGTATAGGAACTTTTCAAAAAATAGATTGAATCTTCATAATTACATTAAGCCTTAGAAAAAATACTACAAGAATTTGGTGCTAAGAATAGACTTCTGTTATTAAAGGAAAGTAGGAACATGGTCTTTGAAAAGGAATAAAAGAAAAAATACATTTTCATTTGAAACTAAATTTATTTTGCAAACTTTTCTCATATATATTTCCATTTGAATTACCCAAAAACGTGTGGTTTATTTAATTAAATTATATTTATACCTTTTTTATATAATTTAATTCTAAGAAACCTAATTTACCTTATAATAACCTAATTAATAATTGATATTCCTCTTTACATAGTAATGTGAAATAAAACAGTTGTCTTCAATTAAAAAACTAGTAATATGACCTGGTAAATATCTACACGCATGATTTTCATTACCATATTTTTAAAAAGATCCAATCTATCTGGGAAAATGATTTTGGACGTTTTATTAACGCTAAACTTAACATTATATCCTAATTGTAATCATCCATTGTTAATGTTTCTACAGTTTTTAAATATTTTTATTGGAGATATCTTGCCCAAATATTTTAGGGAGAATATATCCCAAAGTCGGTGAGACACATTACCCCAAACGTATTTTAGGATTTAATGTCTCACCTGAAATTGAAAGGCAATATATCCCCCCAGCTTGGAATTGGATTCAAAATCAGAGTAGTCGCTTTTTCCAGAATGTTTATATATTATGTATATTCCAGATTCAAAGTTTAGAAGGACTTTATAATTAAAAATAATAATATTTTAGTAGTATTGTATGCGAGATTCTGAATTGATAGAGATTTTATAGTCTGTTACAAAAACAAGGCTATGTATATCTCCTGGGAACAGTTCATAACTCTGATTTCATTACCAACTATAAAAATCCCTCCGAACTTAGAATGTGTAATATAATAATTCATTGTCCATGTAAGTATTATGTCTTCCCCTTAACTGGTCAATAGTCCGCTAGCGGTTGGAATGCGCTTCCGGTAGGACATATTGCCCAAAGGCATAAAGGCCAAGGCCACATGACACGTTGATTTCCCAAGTGATATCAAAATTAGTCCTAAAAGTATGCAATTAAAAATTTAATATTGCACTTTAATTTTTTTAAACCCTTGTAAATATGCAATTTATTTTGCGTTCAAGTATTAAAATTTTAAATATTTTCTTGGTGAGTTTATAGTTAAAGAACCTTGTAATTTAACTGAGGCAATACGGCTCTACACCCAGATGGTATGTTTTTTTAAGGAAAATTACTAATAAAAGTAATTATATTTATAATTCCCCCTTAAAATCATATATCATATATAGTATTGATATACATTTAGAATCCTATTAAAGTATATTCAGTCCTATATAAGTTTCAGTAACGGATGGTTTTAAAATATTACTTTATCATTTATGATAAATGATAATAAGTTCATATAAAGTTATCAAATTTAATTTAAAATATTCTTACTTTCATACAATTTAAATATATATAATTTAAGTATAAAATTTAAATTCGAAAAAAAGTACATAAAATCTTTCGAAGACTTTCTAATATAACAATTTATCATCCCAGACAATTTCAATTAGTAATTAGTCTTTTCCAACAATTTTAATCATTACATATAGCTAGATACCTATTCTATATTCTTGAGTTTTCAACATAAAAATTTATTTTTAATTTAAAATGTTACCAGCAAATTGGTTTTTTTTTGAAACGGCAGGAAATTCCCGCTCATCATGGTACAACTTATTTAAAACCAATACTTGATAAAAAAAATGTTTCAAAAGATTTTATTTTCATTATTTCCATCTTAAAGTTAATTTTAAAAGATAATTAAACAAAAAGAAAAAGATATTTATATAAAGATATATATATATATATATATACATATTATATTACAATTATTTACCTATTTAAAACTCTATTGAAAATAAAATAATAAAAATAAAAAAAAATCCATAGTAATTTAAATTCAAATTCTGTCTAATTAAAAATTACTATTATTAAAGGCATCTTCTCTACATCTTCGCACCCAGCTGTTCCTACACCAATTCAATAAAGTCAATTTAGATTTCTTATTTTCAATTTTGCTTCTTTTTTAAATAACTAACACCTTTATTTATAACAGTTTTTTTTTTCTTTCTTTTAATTTCTTTTTTATTTAATTTGTTTTTTCTTCGCTTTTCCTTTTGAGTTTTCTTTTAATTTCAATTTTCCTTTTTTTTTTGTAATTTCAAGTTTTGTAACACCTTAGAAGTAAAGCGACTTAGAATAAAGAATTTTGTAATTTTATATAAAAAGCTAATATTTCTAGGTGTCATTACCTTTATTTTCATGAAGATTTTTTATTTTATTAAGAATTTTATATAAAATAAAAGCGTATATAAATTTTATTTACTCGTACATCTTATAATACATAAGTGTTCGCATAGGTTGTATGAAATAAGTCCGAAAAATCAAAAAAGAAAAGAAGGCCCAAATCTTTGAAATGAAACTTTGAGGACTTTTTTCAATTGTAAATAAAAAGTGCTTTAATTTAAGAAAATTTGAGGACTTTTATGAAAATTGTATTTGGGAACTTTTTATACTATTGGGAACATTTTATATTTCTGGGGACGTTTTAAGCTTTAGGGAACTTTTTATACTTTTGGGGACTTTTTTTCTTTGGGACAAAAATATTTTTTTTAGGATATAGGAAAATTAAATTCAGTGATTTTGGCGGAAATTTTATATTTTTCTATACCTAGCACATTTTAGTCAATGCGGAGTTAGATATCAAATGAAATTCCAAAAATAAGGTCAAAACTTCAAAGGACTTCTGATTTGTTGATTTGCGTCAGAAGTCCATAGGAGGAAGTTTAGAATTGCAATCAAAATCGGGGTTATACGCCTTTTACACTATTTTCATTATATTATTGAAAGGAAAGTTCTCAATTAGAAGATATTTGGGAGTTGGATTCAGATTTTGAATCTAATATAAGCTGCCGCCTAATTCAAATTTCCACATATACATATGAAAACAAAATTTGACAGAATAATGTAATTACGCTTAAACCTCTTTTTAAATTCAAATAATCAATATAAATTTTTTCAGTTATTCCATTCGGACTTTTGGCTATGGAACGTTTTTTTTTGAAAAAATAAGAGTTATCGCTTTTTTTAAGAAAATACACACAATTGTTGTTTTATATATTCCAATTATAGAATTTAATATAATCGGGACTTCCGCCCTCAAACTTCTTTTAAACCATTTATTGAAACCCTAATGTTGTGTACAAATCTTAAATTCTAATCTTATCTAACTTTTGCCATAAATAATATATCAGCAAATATTTTAATAAAATGCCCCCCATTTTATATTCTGGAAATACAGGCAACTTCTTTTTGACTTTTACTCTAAAATCTCTTCGAATATAGGATATCAGATGCATATAAATAAACATTCCGGAAAAAGGGGAAAAGCATTATTTCCCAAAAACGTTAACTATGGGTTTTTTTTCTTTTCCTTGAGGTACTTTTATAAAAATAGTATTTTGGGGATTTTTAACATTTGAAAGAGTTTCCTAAAATTGGGGACTTTTTTCATACAGCCATTCATATATTCATACACTTTAATCAAAAGTAATAAAGAAACAAAAAAAAAAAAATCAAATAAAAGGTAAAGGAAGAAAGCAAAATTACTTGGCATACCATAAACCACTCAGCTTTGGTATTAATTTTCGACTCCAGAATGTATCATTTTTCTTCATGTTATTCGAATAATAAAATAATAAAAAACAAGGACATAATAATTTAAATCTATATAATTTATTTAACTTTTCGATGTGAATAATTTCTATACTTATATACAGGTGTGCAAGTTCAAAGAAAGTTGTCCAACAACATTTTAAATTTTAAATATTTCCGAGTATGTGTTCAAATATTGATTATATAGATCATAGCTGGGGCACTTTAGTTTTAGGGGACCGTGTTTGGATCAAATATATTGCGCATATAAAACTCGTATAGTCAAGTAAATTAGATGTAGGACGAGCAATTAATTTTTCAAAAATAGTTCGAAAGTATTACATTTTTTTAGATAATGACAATATTTCAAGGCCTTACTTCAAATCTATTGCCTTGGAAATTGAAAAGCCTTAGTTGATTAAAAGAGAATTACATTATTAATATCTAATTGTGTTTAGTAATCATCTGGAAATTTTAAAATTACGTAGCCAAGACGTAAATACCTACATTCTATGATAGTATCTATTCTTTTGTGCAAAGCTATTTTTGACTTGAAAAGAGGGTGTGCAAGAAAATAGGATGTTTAAAAAAATTTGAAAGTTAAATATTAAATTAATCTAAGTAAAGGGTATTTTTACAAAAACTACAAATTGTAAGTTAATTTATTTCTATTTCTAAAATTAGACACATACAATTACTGATTCTAATAAGTGTTGAGCTACCAGAAACTGGCAAAAGTTGTTTAAAACCAACTAGGGATTTGTAAAATTTAGTAACATGTCCTCGAAATCCTAGGATTGTGTTGCAATTGTTTGAGGTGAGAACATTTTGGTTTCAATTTAGTAAATCGAATATCATTGCCAAAAAATATCTAAGGACCCCAAAATTTCAAAAAGTGCATAATGGATCAAAGATTTTACAAGTGTTAGAATATAAATTAGACGTAAGGAGTGCTTTTGAATTTTAACATAATGAAGATTGAAATGCGCCGGGACTTCCTATAACAATGAGAACTTCTTGTAAAAAATTCTTATTTAATTCATTCAAAAAATATTTTTTAATATCCTATAAATTACAGAGATTATATTCTAATTTTTTTATTTATTTTTTATTTTTTCGAATTTCTTTTTGCAGAGCTTGCAATTGTAGAAGAAAATTCTTTGTGGCATTAATTGATTTCATTTTAATGTTAAATCGTTTCGTCTTTCTACTGCTTACACTGCTTTCATTACCAGAGATCTTAAAAAAAAATATAAATAAAACAACCTTAGTATATAAGAGTATTGTTTTATATATATACGTGTGTTTGTACTCATTATGTATGTGTTAGAAAGAAAATTATATGATAAAAAAGAAAAAAGGTGAAAAAGAAACATAAAAAAAGTTTTTTTTCATCCTTTATTCGAATTTTTTTTACTGTTTTTTTATTTTTCTTTTTTTTTTAATTTTTTTCTTTTGTTTTTGTTATTTTATTTCATTAAAATATATTCTATACGCTTTTTATTTCAGTTTTTGTTTTATTTTTTGTTACCAAAATAGCTATGGTTACAAATTTATTCGCGCTTCAAGTATTTTTTTTATCTAATTACAAACCTTAGATTACACTGGAATAAATTTTTTATTTTTATTTTTCTTTAAATGTAGGCTTTTTTTTAACTGTTTAGCACATTTTCAAAAAAATTGTGGAAAAAGTGTGCCTATATATAGTTTCCCTATGGTCGTACGACCGTGCAGTCGTGGGTTGACAAAGGCTTAACGGTCTGAAATAAAGATATACAATTTTAATAACGGTTTAACATCGTAAAAAAATTAATTTTACTGAACATGGAAGTTACTCTTTAACCTCACCAGTTACGGAACTACAGCCCCTTAAATTCGGAAAAGCACTATATTACAATATTGTAATATCAAGAGTTCCAAAAAGAATATTTTCAATTTGGTAAAAGACAGCTGCATTTATAAGCTTTGTCAACATAATGTTTGCGTATTACCGTAACTTACGGACTACAGCGCACGGTACTTTAATTTACCGTTATGCTAAATGGCTTAAGTTAGAAAAATTAAAATTGGAAGAAGTTAGATGCTTAGAAATTAGTTTAAACATTTAAGAAAATTTTATAGTGACGCAACCTGTTTGGGAGCTGTGAGGGGTCGAAATTGAAATATTACTAAATTTCTATAGCTTGAATATCTGTCAACATTTTTTTAAGGTAATATGCAAAAATAAAAGCTCAAATCCTATGTATTAATTGTGGTAAAGCCTATTTTTATATATAGCTTCCATAAGCTTGAAAAGGTACCTCCTAATTTTTTACCAATTTTGATTACGTAATACAATTCTAAGAAAAAATTTAAAGTCACAATTTAGTTCCTTAAACTTGAAAAGGTTGGGCAGAACAAGGGGGGCTTAAATCTTTGAGAATCAGCAACATTTTTGAATATAATTCGGAGTCTTCCCTACTCAAGAATAATTAGGACGCAGAAATTAAAAGTTTCTTCATTCTGTAAATTAGTAACTTATATATTTCCAGGATTAACCGTTAACCTTGATGCTCTAAGATTATATGTCAACAAATGCTATTAAATATGGTCTTCTTTATTATTTATAATTTACAATTACTTAATGAAATAAATTAATTATAAAATTTTCAATTTATTTTTATATAAGTTTTTTACCCACAATTCAGTATATGAAACATTACAAAGTTTTGGAAATGTGCTCTTTTCAAAATCCTTGGTTTTTTTCATAATTTTATTTTTTGTTCGTTTCATCATATTTTGTTTTTCGCTTCATTGTATTTATATTGTATTCATGTAAATTAGCTGGTACTTAAATTACGTAGTAAATGTAGAGAAGATACAAAAAACAAAAATTGTCATTTTTTTTTCCTACAAATTACAAAATTAACACCATTGTAAGAAATAAAAAACAAGGTAAAAACCACATTAAAATACAAAAAACAAGAAAAAAAAAAGGTAGAAAAAAAAGTAAGAATTAAAAAAAACTTAGTTTAGAAAAAAATATAAACTTAATTGTAGAAACATTTAAATTGTCACGGATTAATCGTTACTTTTCGACATAAATAGTAGATTAAAGTTTTTTTTTGTTATTTTGTAATATTTGTATAATATGAAAATGTTTTTACCCAAACATACACAATGTTCCAAAATTTCCAGTTTTGTTCCAAGTTTATACACAATGTACTAAGATTTGGATAAACATTAAATGAAATATTATTTTTTAAAAATATATTAATTTTTGAGTCTGATTAATTGAATTAATGAAATATTCAAACTATAAAAACTATTTAAATCCACACGGTTGACATATCTGTCAAAAAGTGTTTGAACTTTAATATATACTTAACGTTCAACCTTGAATTTTGCAAAAAAAACAAATTTAGTTTCACATAATGGTAATATAAAATAACATATGGCAACTCTATATATAAATTTTGCATAAATTTATAAAGCTTATAAAACCAGGCGTCGTTTAACGCCTTTGGACTGAAATGTTTTCTATAGAACTTTCGTTTTAATACAAGAAATTAAAGATAGGGCTTTTTCGTATTTTGTGGGGTTGCCGTACCGTCAAGAGAAAAAATTTTTCTATTTCAGTAGTAAAAATTTACTTTTTTTACACTGAACAGTATTTTAAACTTTTGACGGAGGCCCGTACTAACAAATAGACCGAAATTATACCAACATTTTATTCCAATTGCTTGAAAATGTGCTAAAAACGATTTGAAATTTAAAAATTATATTAGAGCGAAATAAAACTAAAGTAATAAGTAAGCTTATGTCATTATACAATTTGTTATGTAAGGTCCTTATTATTACATTAACACTGTAAGATATTTTGATAACTGTAGATTAATTTTAATTTTCAACCTAATTTGAGTTTAGATGTATCTATTTCACCATTATTTTACAAATTATGTAAACTGAATTTCCTTTCAGATAATATCGGATGTCCTACTATATAAGAAACTTTAATTAAATAAATAATTTTTCATCCATTTTTTTAATTTTTTACTTTAAAAAATTTGAATGACCCAATATTCGCAAGTACTTCTAGCGTCGTTTTGACGTTTAAGTAGAATTCATTGATTTAAATTAAACTTGACCAAGTAGCGCGTCAAAAAGCAATGGTAGAAGCGAATCAACTATTGAGTCATCACATCACCTTAAAGGTTATTATCCATTTTACCATTACAAAATAATTTGTAAATTATTAAGCTTTCATAAACGCTTAAACATAAAATTTTAAATATTATAAAGTGGGTTGTTAAAGTAACGCTTGCCACACATTCAAGTTTCGAAAAAGAAAATCAGCATTTTATTATACACAGTGTCACAAAAACATTATTGGAGAACTTCTTAACTGGGCGCACAGATACAGTATGGTATCGCTATATAAATGGTTGCAACTAACGATTTTTTGTATGATTGGTCTAGCAGTGGCTCTTTAAGATTTTGAATGATTTTTTATCAGTTGCAGCCACTCAATTAGTAGAACTTCATTGGAGGTGAAACTACTCCAACTGTATATCTTATATTTTTTTAAAAAAATCTGTCTTTATTAAGAATTTCAATTAAACTTAATTAATAAACCACTTTAAAAAGTTTTTGAGTAAATTAAATATAAATAAAATCCAGGTATCATACCAATTCCACATACCCTTGCTCTACAACCTTATAACATATATTTTATAAATTTATTTAAAAATATTTTTAAAATTGCACTCAAACGTCATACAATCCAATAAGTATACAATAAGTTTACTTATTGATTTGTAATGTCAACCTAACCATATTCAATTTGTGGTTATTTTTTTTTTAATTTTAAATTCACTGATTCGAAAAGAACTCTTTTCTGTTTTTGTTATACAAAAATTTTCATGCTTGATTTAACTAATAAATTTATTTCAGAAGGTTTTTTTTTTTTATATTCCCTGGAAAATTCCTGGAAAGTATGATTTAAATAATATATGAAAAAAAATATTAAAGATTTACCTTTGCTTTTTTTCAAAAAAAAAATCCACCCTCATAATAATGTTAATTTTATTTTAATGTTTTTTTTTTTTTATTATTTCATCTCTCTCTGATTCTAATTAGAATTTAAATAATTTCATTTAGACAATATGCAAGAGCAAATATTTTTTTTTAAATTAACATAAACAAATTCAACTAAATAAAAATATATATATATATTTTTTTATTAAAATGAATTTTAAATCTCAGGTGATACAAGAAGTTTTCCTAACCTAAATTTTATAAACTAACTTTTACTATAAAATAAAAAATAAACAAAACAATATGAGGGTTTTTCTAAACCGATTAAAAAATATATATATATACATATATATTTTTTTTTTACACACGTGTGTATTTACATGTACAGTGGCGCCAACGTAATCAAAATATTTTTTATAGCTTCTCTGCAATGAACGTTCTCGCTTCGCTCTTTACACGTAGCTATCTGTCAAATTATCTGTCAAAGTTAAATGTATTGAATTATATGAAAGTGCTACAATAACGCAACTACAAGTTATACAGCCATTAAAAAAGTTGTTTAACTTTTAACTTTTTCGATTTCTGTACGTATACAAATGTCAAATAAATGAACGGTATAGTGTCAAAATAAAAAAAAATATCTATATTGCTTATTCATTGAAATATTGTTATATTACTATAATATTAAATTTAATATATTTTGTATTTAAATTCAAAATAGATATACAATTAGCTTTAAACTTTTAACTACATAAACAAAACAATGTCAAAAAACGCTGTCATGTGAATCAATTTGAAATACGAGAAGATATCTACTTAATTGATAAAAATATTTTCAATTGATTTAATGAAAAGCCAAATTGAATAAGTCACGTACCTACCTACACTTTAGAGAGAACTTGTCTCTATGTAGAGGATGCGATGAATTACGTAATAATATTTTTTTTTTTTAGGTGCTATTAGAAAAAAGCGTGTTATTAGAATTGATCTAAATGAATTCCACATACAATTTAAACATGAGATAGTACTAGTACCTTACAATATGTAGAAACGTCTTAGATGTTCAATAGATACAATTCAAATTTTTGTTTATATTGTAATATTTTGTATTAGAGTTATATAGTATTCTATATCTGTGAGTTATATTATTCAATTAAATTATTTGTTTATATTTTGCATTTTGCATTTTATATTGTCATATTTATGATTATTTTATTAAAGATATATAATTATTACTTATTGATCAAGATATTAATTTGAACCCAATGGTGAATGGTAGCTGAGTCGAGTCGAAATCCAAAAAAGTTTTTTAACTTTCACTGGGCTGCGAACCCGGGTCTTTCACATGAAAGGTCGGCGCTTAACCACTGTGCCACCCAGCCTGTGGTGTTCATTAAGTTTTAGTTTTATTGTCTTATTGACTAATAAATTTAATGATATAGGGGTTGGTTGGTATTGATCTCTAATCGAAATTTGGTTGTTATAAAATTTGTGTTGTTTTGCTTTTGAAAACCTCGTTCTTGTATTTTCACATCTTATGTTTGACTATTTTCAAATGTATTTGAATATTGATATATAAATATTCTGGAAAAGTTTTTCCGATTTATAATAGAACTTATAAATCAATACTAATAACTGCTTATAGGCTTCATATGTATGATACAAGGACCAAGTACATTGAAACCAGCCAAATAAAACTGAAATTATTTTAGTAAATTTTTAAAAATTTTTTGTCCAGTTTACAATAAATTTTATTTGGCAACATTCTTTAATATGAATCCGTTCAATTTTTATCTTTAATAAAATAATAATTACCAAAGCACCACAGCATATTATATACAATATTATTATATACTAAGAAGACAAGTGAGAGTATTTTTTGACAAGAAATATAAATATACATATTATACACTAATACACACATATAATATTTTTAAGTTAACTTTTCAAGTATATAATTTTATATTATGCAATATATGAGTAGCACTGCAGTATATGATAAAGTCATAAAGTCAATTTGTAACAACTTCAATAAACAAGCGAAAAACCCTTTCCGAATCTTTTATACCATACGAGTATAATACGTTTTCCTGGCATATTCTCACAATAAAATAACAACACCCAATACACCTGGGTAAATTTTATTTATATTTTATATATAAAAATCATTAAAAATACTACTGGTATTAAAAACAAAAAATAAAAAAAATAAAAATAAAATTATACCAACAAAATAAATATGTTGGTAACAAGTAAATATGTTTTTTTAAAACAATTCCTTAAGGATAATACCATATCATAAATGCTCCTTTGGTATCACTAAATTATATTATGTATTTCAGTATACAATTCAACTGATTTTATGTATATGTATGTATTTTATTATGCTCACATTTATAACATTATGCCTACGTGCATTTTACGGGAACCTACTTATCTATATATTATATATATACTTATTTGTATATATATAACTTAAAGTTTTGACAAAATTCTTTTCTCATTTTAATATTTAAATTTAATAAAATGATTATAACATACAGTTATTTTTGCATATTCTAGGATACTGTTAAATATTAAAAAAAATCCTTCATAACAGTAAAATTAAAGTTTTTTACTATAAAATACGTCTTGCAGAAGTTTTTAGGGATTTTTTCTTTAAAGAAATCCTGAGGCTGCAGTTTTCAACCCGTTTTAACACAATAAAATTCCTCTAGCTAACTTAATTCTGAATCACAACCATAATTAAAAATTTGTTATTCTGACCAACTGTCAAACAGTATCGGACTATTGAGCAAATGTTCTTTAGGATTTAATTTTTGAAATGTCATAGAAACCGACATATTTTAATATTAATTTCTATAAGATGTAAAAATATATTCGTATTATGATCTACTACTACCACTTAATTATACCACATAATAAATTTGATATTTAAACGTTGCCAATGTCAAATTTCAGAATATAATTCAGGCCAGGTGGTATTCAATCGATATTTAAGTCATGCCCTTTTTAAATAAACCAAGGGTTGATTTCTTCTAGTAAAAGATTGAAATATAATAATTCTATATAAAATTTAATGTAATATTCAAACACCTAATTGCCTCTTTTTAGATTTTAAAGATCAGGGGGCTACCTCAAACCAATCTTCCTTCCTTTTACGATCTACGGCAGCTTCTTCATAGTTTATCATCTCAAGTTTTCTGATATACGCTGATACTAATTCACTTCAAGTGAATTCTGTCTACCTTTAAGTTCACCATAAAGTTAAGAGTCGAAGGAGTGTGTCTTCCTCAAAATTTTACACCGCAATGTTTAGATTCGAAAACTGTTTTGAGGCATTAGTATCATGATCTTAATACTATAAGTGGCCCCGTCAGTGAAGTCACCTGCTCTCAATTATTTAACCAGATCCACATCTTAACACGGCTCGCAGATATTAGCATTCTCCATTCTGCTCCAAGTCCCTTCGCTTTACAAAGGATCATGAGTTCAACGAAGATTATTACTCTTACAGATTATAAGCTCCTTTCCTCACCCGCTCTTGCTATGTATACAAGAAATAATCCAAATATCTTTAATAGAGATAGTAGAAAATCTTATATTTAAACAAATGTATCTCCAAGAACATTTACATTTTTTGCAGGGTACAGAGCCCTCATACTGAAAATAATATATGATATATACATATACTTTAAATCTGCCTTTGTATTATGCTACTAATATTCGGGTCAGGGTAATGATACTCTTTTTAATTGTTATTGTTTTTTTTTTTGTGTTTTTGGCTTTTTGTTGTTATGTTGCAACTCCTCTTTTCTAGAGATGCATAAGTTGGCATTTTTAAAATAAAAAAAATCAAAATAAAAATCAAAATAAAAATTGATGTGAACGTCAAAGTGTATATAATATATGCAGTACCAATCATCAGAAGATTTATAGAGCAGAAAATTTTAACTTCGTGATTTTTCATTATAAAAAAAAAGTTTTTTAATATTTTTTTTTTTTTTTTTTTTTTTTTGTATTATTGTGTTAAAAATTTTTAAGTAAATTTAACTTTTATTTTTTTTTTTTTTTGTATTTATTCTCTTATATATGAATAATACTAAAAGTTGGATATCATTTTATATACCTACCTACTTATGTATTTATAGAATACATTAATTTATAAAGCTACAATATACATACATTATATACATATATAATAATATATTTGTATAGATTAAATATAATATTATTATTATTATTTTGTTTTAACTGCCATTTTCATAAGGACTACTTTTTAAAATAAATGAATGAACATTATATACACCTACATGTGTATCTATACACACACCTATACCTATACATAATATATATAATAGAAATAAAATATAGGTAGGTACGTACTATACATACGTGTGCGATAAAAATTTTCCTTTTTTAAACATGTGAAAATTTTTATTTAACTTAACTTTTCAATTTAATATTATTTGTGAAAATTGAATTAAATTTGTTTTTTATTTAAAAAAAAAAATTAAAAATAAACTTATAAAAACCATAGGTAATAATTTTATTATATTTATATGTATTTTATTTCATCTTTCTGTTAAACCACAAATTCGTGCAAAAAAAAAGGAAATCTGAATCAGAGCTTTAGAAAATTAAGAATGATATTAATATTAAATTAAATATTTTATAATTTGGAAAATTCTATAATTAAATAAGTGAGTTCATAAAATTTAAATAAAAAGGTTACAAAAATTACTTTATATTTTTGAAATTTTTTTTGGGTTCTTAAAGATTTTCACAAAAGTCTAAGATAATAAGTACATGCTTCGCTTGCACGTAGATCTAGTATCCCATTCTGCATTCTAATTGTCAATACTTAAATTAAATAATAAATTACAAGTTATATTATTTATTTTGTTTATATTTTTATAGTTTTATATTCTAAGTTGTGGCGTTCCAAGGGCTTGAGATGCGAATATATAGCCTAGCTCAGCCAAGTGTCAACCTCAACCTTCACGCGGTGGAACCCGTTTAAAACAAATGAGGCAATGGCGACCGAGTATTGGCGGTATAACCATAGAGAACAACACAGTGGACTAAATACCCAGATGTATCATCATGGCCCTCCAAAGATGGGGGTTGGGCTTGGGGTTAACATCCCCATCCCGCAAAAAACAAGTTTGTTACGAAACCCTACAAAATGCCTCGGATTATTAGGGAGGCGAAGGCTCACTATGGGCCGTAGTGCCAAGGAGGAGGAGGATTCTAAGTTGTATATTTAGTAACCAAGGAGATTTTACTATGCTTCTTATTAAAATTTGTGACCTATGCAGGAATCAAATTCACATTCCCTAAGCTCATCAATCTCTTTAGTTTGGCGTTTTAGAGTATCTTCTTTTTTATTTTTCCAGAATTGTAGCTCTGAATTAACAGGAGGTATTAAAATGTTACTTTGCAGCTTAGGCAGTATAATACTACTACTTTGTTAATTTTAAATATTTTTTAGTAATTCCAAACCAACAGTGAAACCAACTGTTATTTCTGAAATTCAATAATTTGATCTATACGTATAGGTAAACTATAAGTTTTAAATGCAAAAAGTTAAGTTAAAACTTATTAGGTTTATTGATCCATACAAGCATAATCATTCATCTGCCATAGCTCAAAGAAAAGGATAATGATATCCAATGGGAGTTACGAAGCGTCACTCAAAAGAATATTACCACTTAATTTTAATGATACTCGTACGAATGTAGCTTTAAGGTATGGCAGAAAATATTAAATTTGTTATACCTTTGTAACTTTGAAAAGGAGAGGAGAAAGATATAGACTCTATTACATGGTTTGGTTAGAACTCAACTTACTTTTGATCTAGTTATGTGTGTCCGTCCGTCTGTCTGTAATAACTAAAAGTGCTGCAAAATCCCGAATTCTTAACTTTTTCGTAAAATTGTACAAAAGCCGTCTGTATATCTGATAAATGAGTTAGTTTGCTTAACGGTTTCTTGTAGCTGCCATACAATTTGGTTTTTTATATGAATGTAACTCTACTTTCGATAAATCTCAAAAATGTTTTTCAAGGTAATCAATTTATAAGTAAGAAGAGTATAAGAAGGTTTTTCAAGATATAAGCAATAAGAACATAATTTTTTTTTTTGAGTAAACAGTACTTAGAAACTGTATATATAACTTAGAAAAATTATATTTAAGCGATTATACAGTTAGATGAGGTATGAGTGTCCAAAAATATGAAAACTTTAGTTGTTATTAAAACATTGAAAAAAGAATATGCTGTGTCCACCACAGAACCAACTGCTGTTACAGAAATAGCTTAATGTGAAATTTCTTTAATAGATTTTTTGCCCGCATGTGTAAAACTTTTTATCAAAACAATATACCTATCTTTTAATAATTAAAATTTTTTTTTACTTTACATAAATGTATTATCTAATATTATATTTATTCAAACTAAAGTAACTCGTTATTTTGTAAATAATTTCGAACAAGATTTTTGAAAGATTCCAATACGTATGCACAGGAATATATTTATTTTACGGAAAAATTTTATAAATCCAAAGAATGTAAAAATACGCTTAAATTAGTATTAAATTTGGACTTAGAACAATTTCATTTAATTTATTTAAGGAAACACTAAGATTCATCGGATTAAAAAATTTTCTATGGCATAATTGCAGCTTTATATTTTGTGTAACAACTTTTATATAATAAGTTGTTTTGTACTATTTTTAGTTTACAAAATATTCGTAAAAAACCTAAAAATACCCTTTAGAAGTACCCCTTGAGGTTACCCAATTTTCTCCAAAAGTTTATCAATTCACAATATTAACATCAAAATCTTATATATAATATTTGAAATCATTCCGCCTAGCGGTTTGTTTGTGAACAGGCATGCGTATGTACATACGTACAAACAGACGGACATCATAAAAAATACATGTTTTATTGGTTTCCGCAAAGGTGCAATACTCACCCTATGCAAATATCTCAGGGTACAATTTTTAGTTGCGAAAACAATAGCTGCCGCTTATTATATTTCATATAAGCGGTTAGTAATAACTGTACTTTTATTTGAAAAAAAAAAATTAAAAACAAAGAAAATTCTATTTTCTAACGGTAATTACTTGTAATGTTCATTTACATCATTATTTGTTTTTAAATGTATCTAAATATATATATTTATATATATATTTCGAACAAAGAATATTATTTTTATTTATTATAAACAAAACTACCATACAAATTACATTGAAAAGAAAATTTTCATATTTTAGTATAAAAATAAATATGATTTTTGTTGTTGCAGCTGTTGCAGCTTGTTGCATTTGAATTTTTACTTTAAATGAAAATATTTATAATAATTTTTAAAATAAATATTTAAAGATAATTTTTTTTATACCCGTGCATATATATATGAACATCGGGTATATTAGATTTGCTCCTCCGTTTGTAACGCATCGATCTAGACGAGCTAGATATAGTGTCAAGGGTACGTATCGGCTCAGAATCGAAAAATTAGTCGATCTAGCTATGTGTGTCTGTCCGTCCGTCCGTCCGTCCGTCCGTCCGTCCGTCCGTGTGTCATCACGATAACTCAAAAACTAAAAGGGCTAGAGTCTTGAAATTCACACAAAGTCATTTTTAGACAATTTCTAGGTTCCCTATTGTTTTTGGTTAAAATCGGACCAAGGCTTCGGGGAGCTGCCATACAACTTTTTTGCACCAATATGAATTTCTTCAAAACTATTTATACTACGGGGATGAAAATTACACACGGTTAGTTTTATATTGACTCCGGCACTTATATGAAGTTTCAAAATGTTAGGGCCCCATTTTCGGGGGGCTGCCATACAACTTCCTTGCACCAATATGAATTTCTTCAAAACTAATTATACTACGCGGATGAAAATTACACACGGTTAGTTATATAATGAATCGAGCACTTATATGAAGTTTCAAAATGTTAGGGCCCCATTTATGGGGGGCTGCCATACAACTTCTTTGCACCAATATGAATTTCTTCAAAACTAATTATACTACGAGGCTGAAAACTACACACGGTTAGTTATATAATGAATCGAGCACTTATATGAAGTTTCAAAATATTAGGGCCCCATTTTCGGAGGGCTGCCATACAAAGTTTTCGATTCAATAACTGTGAATCTAATAAAGCTACAAGGTTAAAATTAAAATTGGGCAGGTAAATTAATAGGGCAAGTTACTTGGCAAAGTTGGACATCACTCGGACCATCGGACTTTTAGGGTGGGCCAATTTTTTTTTTTGTTTTTTTTTTCTTTGTTGTTTTTTTTTTTTTTTATTTTTTTTTTTTTTTTTTTAAGCTTAAGTTATGGGACAATGAATGAAAATTTTGTTTTTTGTTTTGTGACTTTTTTTTTTTTTTGTTAATTTTTTTTTTTTTTTTTACGTCAAAATTATGGGGTAATGAGTTAAATGTATAAGAGAAGTAAATTACGGTTTATTTTATACACCATAGTGGGTATGCACGGGTATATAAAAGTTGACAAGGGCAACTATAATCTTCCTCGTTTTTTTGATTATTAATTGGTATAAATAAATAAATTTGTTTATTTCCATTATTAAATTTATTTTTTTTTAATTAAATCATTTCTAGATTTCACAGAAAAAATATGTTTCACATGTCATAAAAAATTATGATAGAATAAATTAAAAGGAAAATTATTTGAATCATGATTTTGAAAATGCATTTTTAATGTACGTTCCAAATTAACAAATAAACGTAAATAAATTAACAAAAATAGTCAGGTTTTTGTTTATATTAAAAATTGTAAAAAATTAAAATGAAAACCCGACCCTTCATACAAATTAATAAAAACAACTTAAAAAATTTTTAAATGCAGTTTCTTTTATGTTTATTCCGAATTATGTACGGGAAATCCCTTTAAGCTCTTAAGGGGCTTAGGACCATTGTCTAAGATTAGATTTAAAGTGTATAACATTCATAATATCAAATTTTTTTTGTATATTTATAGTTTTATAAAAGGTGTTAAAAGTATAAAAATATACAAGGTGTTTCACTAAGAAGTGTTTAAGCTTTTAAAAGAGGTTTGACATTTTTGATGACGTATAATAAAGGAAAGTAGCACAATTTTTCTTGATAACCTAATCAGACAAATCTGAATATCTTAATAATAATTGGGCTCTGTTCTATAGCAAGATTCACTTACTACTAATCAAATAATAATGTTTGATAAGCCATCATTTTAATAAGCCATTTTGAGTGATATAAAAATTTTGTCATAAAAAATGTTTATTTGATTAGTGATAAGTAACTGGAGCACTGGGCCCCAGGATTTGTCAATTGAAAGTTATTAACCTTTAGCCTAAGATCTCAAACAATTTTTAAGCATATTTTTGAGAATATAAGATCTCGTAGTATAGAGTAACCAAAGGTTTATTAAAAGAAAATGTAAGGGTCAAACACATTCTTGAGTTTTAAAAACTTCCTAATCATACAGACCTAAACTACTCTGAAAATTTTAAGTTCCTTTTTCAAACCGTTTGAAAGATAAAAGTGGTCAATAATTTTTCAAAAATTAAGTTTCACATAGTGGTTAATATATACCGCAATATGTCAATCCTATTCATTTGCGTTATGCCATCTTCTAGCGTGTTCAAATTATACGTCAACAGATCTTTTAATATAAAATTTTATTTATAAAGCTTATCCGTAATTTGGGGCCGCATCTCCGCAGTTAAAATTTCGTTTCATAATTTCAAGTGGTATAAAAGTTTTGTTAACATACAGACGGACGAACAGAGTTAAACTATATGGGCACATTTTTTTGTGTTTTATAATTTGTATTAAAATATTCAATAGTTTTGTATTTGTTGTTGTTTGTTTTCAGGGATAGCATATGCCATCTAACAGGCCTTGCGACCCGTTGTGCATCCCACATTTAATACTTTCTATCCATTGATAAGTAATATTATTTATTTTGTTTATATTATATATTTGTATATTTTAAATTATATTTCGACATTAAGATTTGTAAGGAAAAAATGTTTTTCAATTAAATCGAACCGGCACCTCTCGGTTATTTAGTCGAATGCTTACCCACTTACCCACCGAGGCTCCTTAGGTTTTATTTAATTTTTTTAAACTTTTTTTACATTCTATATATACATAATATGAAATCTACAATTTCATCACTTTTAACTTAAAATAACATTAATGAATTATTTGTAGAATAAAATATATAATAGAATTTGTGCTAATAAAACAACCCAAAATTCTAAATGATCTTAAATTTTGTCTTTTTTGTTTCTTTTTTTATTCCGTTTCACATTTTCTCTTTTCTTTTTTGTTTTCATTGTCCATTTTAACCTTCATTTCGTTTCATTTTTAATAATTTGTTAAATACCGCAAAAAAAACCGAAAACAAAATTATTTACATTATAAATTTTTTCTTTGCTTCAAACGTTTTACCATAATAATTATAAAAACTTGGAAGGTAACGGGAAGAGATACAGGGAGACAAAGGATGGTGGAAAAAAAATTAAGCTTGATTTTATAACAAAAAATGTCCTTTCGCCAGCACATTGGAAAAAAAAATTAGCTTATACAGAATTTGCACACCTTAATGTGATCATGTTTGTTATTAATTGTCTTAAATCTAACAGTACAGTTGCAGAAAAGAAAATTGTTCTGGTTTTTTAAAAAGAGCAGATGTATGTACCTAATAATCCGATACAGAGTAGATGTATGTACCTAATAATCCGAGTATACAGTACATTTTGGTTGAATCCTGGGATCATATCTTGCATGCACTTCATATTTTTTTTACCCGATTTTTGTAAGCAGATTTTTGCGGAATGTATTTATCACGTAAGAGGAGAACTAGGTGTAAATAAACCGGTCTCATGGTTTCGATTCGTTAACCAATTTCGATAAAATAACTTTCTATAACTTCCTATCGGTTTTTCTGGAACTGCAATTTTGGCGATACGATTTCCTTCAAATTTGAACAACAGAGCTCCAAAAGTATTTTAGTTTTTTCAGTTTTTTATTTTACTGAAATTTTTCTGATCGGTTAGAGCATTTTGCTAATTACTGTACACGAGTATACTTGGTTATACCAGTAAACTTAAAAAATTCTCCCAGTCCATTAAAACGTCTTCTTATACCGACGTTTTTCAAGGAATTTAGTGATTCAAAAGGTTGTGAAAAAAAGTTTTCTTCTGGGGTTCCGTTAGCCTTTTAGAAAGACTTTTTAGTAAACGACCGATGTTGGGTAAAAGTCTTTTTTAGAAGTGTATAGTTAACTTTGTCAACTGTGAGATACATGTTCGAACCCGTGATTGTATTTAAAATGCATGAAGAATCACGCTGCCTCTAACCAATACTTTTTTCTAAACTTTTAATTTTTTAAATTTTGATTAAAAATTTTGATATAAAAAAGTTTGAGGATTTGTGAAGGTACTTCAAGTTTAGGTCCGATCTCAGCCACAAATAAACTCCAACCTACAAATTGATTTATAATATATTTTAATGAATATCATGTTTCCAGCTTAAATCTTTTTTTAATCATTCGAGAAACGGACAGATGAGCAAGCAGATTAACAGACGGACCGACAGACGGATGGACAGACACAGACAGGTAACTCGACTCAGAATTCAATGCTGGGCAAGAATATATACATATTTTTCAATATCGATCATGTCTAACTCAGTGCTTAACAAATTTTATAACGTAATTTTAATATACCCGTGAACTATTGTTCTGTACGTGTATAAATACCTAAATAATTTGTTTTGTCCAAATATTATTGTCGTTCACTGTACCTTCGTATATTTGTTTTTTGCATTCTAACCATTTTCTCTTTCATTCATTATTCAAACCTACACTTTATTCGCTGTCCTTTTTTTTTTCTTTTTTCTTTTTTTGTTTAAATAAATTCATAATTAAAAAGATTTTTTTTTTGTCCTTGTACTCCTATAACTATGCTATTTAATTTTTTTTTTTTTGTTTTAATATCAGACCTTTGTACTTTCATGACAACAAATTTTTCAACAAAATAAAAATTAAGGCAACAGTGTAATTGTTAAAAAAAAAAAAAAGTTCCAGGAACTTGCTAAAACTAAGATGTGGCAGGGGTTCGTTATAGTTTAACTTGTTATAATTATCCTTCATTTTTTTTTCAAATTTTTGATATTTTGTTGTTTCTTTCATGGGGGTTGTTTTTTTTTTTAACTTGGTCCGTTCATTCTTATAACAGTATTATTTGCCCTTTTTGCAAGTTTTTATTTGCTGTTTTTGTTGTTTTGATTTTTTAAATTTCTGTTTGTTTCTGTTTGTTTTTTTTTACAAGAGAATTGACTTTGTGACCACAATTTGTGGCATAAAAAAGGGAATATGACATTAATTAGGGATAATTTAGACAGGATAATGAATTTAAAAAGAAAAAGAAGAACAAAAAAAAAATAAAGTTAATGAATTAAAGAAAAGGACAAAAAATAAAAAAAGGAAAAACTTTACAGAGAAGAAAAAAGAAAATAGTATCATGTGGTTTTTTGATTTATTTTTTGTTTATTTTATAAATTTGCAAGCAATTTATTAAATTTTTTTTGGTTTGTTTTTTGTGTTCCAATTTTTTTTTTGCTTCATTGCAAAGTGCAAAAGTTAGAAAAACTTTTGTTTTTTTTTTTTTGTTTTTAAAGTATTTTTGTAATGTGTTTTAATTTTTCAAAATTAACTTAAACTGACCATAAATAAACTTATATTGTATTCAATTTTATGAAATAATGCATAGAAAAAGTTTGTGGGGGACAAAAAAAAAGGACCTTAAAAATTTAATTACATATATGAAATATAAATCGCTATTATATTAAGCGTTACTTAAATCATCTGTTATAAATACTAAATAGTTAAATGTTATTGTTAAACAAGCTAGTAAACAGTGTGCGTTGTGCACATTTCATAGGGGATTTAATTTAAGTTGATGTAAATGTTAATTCTAGAATGTATTACAGTATTTTGTTAATGGAGAAATACATGGTGTAACATTTTACGTCTAACATAAATATTCGCGTAACAAATTTTTCTATGTACGCTAATGTTTTTGTGTTATTCGTAACATGTTCGCAAAAAAATCAAAAAATTTTGATATTTTAAATAAAATTTTAAATTCGGCCGAACATGGTCGTGTGTGTTCGTGTAACATTTAAATTTTTTATATAAAATTTCAGTCTATATGAAAATTTTTAGGGCGGAACATTTCCGAAAAAAAATGTTGCGTAATAAGTATATGCTAAGAATTGTTTTTTATTTTTATTTATTTTTATTTTATAGAATGAAAAAAGAACAATTTATTTTTTTCATAACTGTATCTTCTTACTGTATTATCTTCTCCTCTTTATTCTTCAAATGTTTCGATGTCCATTCTGTGAAAATTCTTAAAATCCAATGGAAACTATAACCGTATATCATCTAACAAACCTGGACAAGACAATTCGTATCTTTTTAAACTGAAGTTCAGACGAACAGTTTTACGAGGGTGGCAAAAAAAAATGTCCGCGTAACATGTAACGCCGTTCATTTATCCTCTTAGAATTTTTCTAGAAATTTTTTACCAAATTTGTCAAAATTCACTTGTTTTAATTAATGATTAGATGCGAAAAAATGTTAATTCACTTCACATTGTTCAATTCCTATTCTGTTTAAGAAATGTAAAGTTAATAGTTCAAAATTTTTGGAAAAAACAAATTCTAAGAAGTTTTGTTTCGCAATAGATTAACTTCTTTCACATTCTAAGATATACTATACAAAATTAAGCATTGTTCGTTGTTGTTGGCAACCTCTTTTTTTCTCAAAGTATAGCTATGATAAACAAGTTGGCAGTATTTGAGATGTGAATTTTTATACGTCTGTTTAAGATATCTTGGACGGACCACGTATCTAAGAGTGGATGTTGTACACAAACTGTAAAAAGAAGGTACATACACTTTCGTATTTTGTATTTTTGATGTAAATTTAAAAGTTTTTTACGGATTTTTTATTAAAATTTTTCATTTTGTAATATTTGAATTTTGTACTTATCATCAAATTTCTTTATCATAGCAAAATAGTCTTTGAATTTCATCTAAAACTTTATCCTGACATGTTTAATTTTAATTAATAAATAATATTATGTAACATAATATTACTTAAATATTTATGAAAAATTTTCGAATTTACAATTTACATTTTCGAATTTACAACACTTATTTAATTTTATTTTGATATAAGGAGTGTTCGGATCCTTAGCTGTGGTAATCGAATCTCCTATACAATATGCAACAAGTGTTTTTAAGCATAGGTTAAATATGTTTTTAACATAAACAAATTTATTTGCAGTATACCAGACAATAGTCAATAAATAATAATCCTCTATCTATGTCACATTTGGACTTCTTATTAAATTATTTTAATATACACTATTTTGTTTTATTAGATATGATCCGACCAGAGTTTGAACACGAGACTTTTCGATTGAAAAGCCCCGACTTTATCACTGAGCTTTCGGTCAGATGTGTATTCTTTAATATGATGAATGTTTGTCAATTTATAAATTAGGTAAAAGGGTTTTCATTTTTACTGGGATACCAACCCGCGCCTCTCGAATTCGGCATTCTAAACACTGGTCCAACAATTAATTCCGATCTTAAATAATAAAAATCTTTGATATAATTTTAATTTCAAAATTTCAGAATCTCTTAATAATCGGGACTGACTTTTTAAAAAACTAAAATATTAAAAGATTTTTTAAATTTTATTAAGTAAAAATATTAATTTTTAATATTTAATCTTCAGATACACTTCCATACATTTACAGTACAACATTCATCAAATTATTTGAAGACATCATTTATTCTACACCAGACTTACCTGAAAAAAAAAATAGAAATAAAAAAAAAATTAAATTAATAAAATGTTTTATGTATATTTTTTTATTTAATAAAATACGTTTTTACATACATCATGTATGAATGACTATAGTGATTGCGTTAAATTATATTTATAAAAGGTGAAAAAATTTCCTTAAAAAGATTTTTAAAGATACAGATTTTTTTAAATCTCAAGGTTGTAGACGGTTCAAAAGTATAGAAGAAGTCAAAAAACTTGCAACAAAAATACAAAAGAGTGAAAAATTTTACAATTTTTCATAGTACTATTATATTTCACAGGTATGTAAAAAATCAGTTAAGTTCAACAGCCGGTATCTAAAGAATTTTTATAGAAAATTTAAATATATGCGGCGACAACAAATAAAGAAAACATCAACCATCCCCGCCACACTTCCAAATCTTTATTTTTCAAATCATAAAAAAAGACGTGTTGGTTTTTTGAGTTTTACAAAACAAATTTTTTTTTGAAGCTTTTAAACTTTTTATGAAAACATGAGTTTTTCATTGGCTGTTATAAAAGTTTGTTTGTTATATATTCAAATTTTTTTTTTTTTTTTTTTATCAAATAACATCATGTGATAATAATAACGGTAATATAATGAATGTGATGTATTGTGAGCTGTTTATTTTACTTTAACATCAGTTTAACTACCACCATCATCATCATCAGCGCATCTTATTCCTCTGATAAAAGAAAACTTTATATTGCAAGTTACAACGCTGTGTTAAAATTTAATTTCTTGTCTTTTTATACCCTACACATAAAATGGGAAAGGAAAGCAAGTTAATTATAGAAAAGTATGTATATTGTTGTCCCGGCTCACCCAAGTAGATTTAGCCATATCCATCCGTCCGTCCATCACAATACCCGATAATCCTAAATTTAATGATGCTATATTGATGAAATTTATACAGACGGTTACTATTGGTAAAAGTGAGGAAGAGTTTGTTAATAGCCGAGATTGGACAATGGGCTCGGATTCTGAAAGCTTCCGATCGAACTAAGGTCAAACGATCATAATTCGAGACCAATAAAGCTAGAAGCTTTAATTTGTTACAAACTAATTTGTTCCTTTATATCACTAAAGTTTGATGTGAATTAGGGTGATGGTTCGGGTACTCCCAATATACCTCCCCAGACTAAAAGCATAACTTCAGAATTAATAAAGTAAAAAATTGAAATTAGGTACACGGAAGTTCTGTCCGGTTTGCTCAATGTACCTAACATGTGGTATGAGTTGAAGGAGTGATTAGCGTAAGCGTCAATTGATTTTATTAGGTTTGGGGTATTACTAAGTCTGTTGCATCGACTAACTGTTGTTTCATTACTTGTTGTTTTTATTTTGGCATTTTTTTTTTTGTTAATTTTTTGAAAAAAACACCACCTTTTCAAAATTTTTAACACTCTTTTGGTAATCATCAGACCAGCAATATTTTGTTAAGATTTTTATGGATTTTATCACTTTAGTTATGACTGCTTTCTGGTTTTTTAAAAAAAAAAAAACCTCTTAAGATTGCGCTCTTCTTTTCTTTGCATTTTTTAACAGTTTTGTTGAACCATTACGCTATTTATAACGGTATTAAAAATTATGCAAAAAAAAAATAGATAATTTTATGCAAGTGAACATTTTTTGATAGGGTGTTGTGAATATCAAATTATGTTTTTAAAGAATAAAATTACTCCAGGAGACACAATGAATTAAAAATGTAAAAAAAAACTGAAATAATTTTAAATTGAAGAAACTTTTGAAGGATTGGAAATGGTTTTTAATTACTTTTTTTTCATAATTAGTGGTTTGAGTTTCTTTGGGTTATGGTTCCAAACCCTTCAGTTTAATTAAGATATTTAATTAAACATATAACATAAAAGTAGCAGGCCCTATTTTACCTACTTGATTGGTCTGGTAATGAGTTGATCAATTAATCAAAAGAACCAAAATAAAATCAATAGAACCAAAAGCGATTGGAAATACTATCAAAATCAAAATTAACAAAGCTTATAAAACTTAAATAAATTTCAATATTACTCAGTGGGGAGCACAGAGGTTTTCCATTTCACATCTACATCTGTTCTTAAATTCTCTCATGTAAGGTTGTTCGGTTCATTTAGTACTGTGCGTTTCCAGAAATTGTTGAACACCCGTCTCTTCTACTTCCATTCTACAACTATTCTACTTATGTTTCTGTAACCTTTCCTTGACGTATGTTCTCTCCAGCTTCATGTTTTTTTTTGTTGCCTCAGTATGGCGGGCTAGAGTATTCTTGCTGCTTGTTTTGTTAATACTTGCAGTTTCTGACTGATGATGTTAGATATTAGCTATTAAGCAGCGAAAGTTATACATAAGCAGGGTTTCAACACAAGAAAATACCTCTTAAAAATTATCATCTGTAGGATTTTTCTCTCCGGTCTGCACTCATTAACAAGATCTATAATATACATACAAAATAATATATCTAACTATTAAGATAAATCGAATACAATGCTGGAATTAAACAAGAGTTTAGTCTTATTTTTGACAAGTTATCTTGAGATTACTTAAGTTGTGATGGACCGTTTATTACTAGACTTTAACTATTACGATAATTTTAATATGACAGCGGCCTAAGAAAACTTATAGTACCTATAATATGCTATCAGTTGTAATAGTTGTGAACTTTATATAATAGTTGTAATATTTAAAATATAAAATGTCTTTAGATTATATTTCAATAAGGTTTTAAAAAAGCATTGAGTTGTGCGAAAAAAAAAATTTTAAGTTCTAAATTAATTCTTGAAGATAATATTCAAAAGATTTTCCATCAGGCACAATCGATCGAGAGTATAAAACTGAGTTTAAACTCAAACCGCACTTTTTACAAACAAAAAAACCAAAGATTTGAGTTAAAGTTTATGAAATCAAGTCAATTTTTTCGATCCTATAATACTACTATCAAAGAGGTTTCTTAAAAATTATTTAAAATAAGATCCTATTTTTAGGATACTTCACTTTCTTTTGTTAATCATCTATGAGATAAAAGCAATAAAATTAAAAATATTATATATTATATATATGTATGTGTATCTTAAGAAATTATGAAAGTTATTTATCATTTGATTGATAAAGAAAAGCCCTTTCAGTAGCTTTTAAAAAATTTTTAAATTTGTATTACCAGAAGTAGCACATAATAATAAAAGTGGAATGTGATAAAATAAATTTTAAAAATAATTTTTAGTATCTATAGATACTTGTTAATAGAAAATTGGGTTCACAAAATTTAGGAACTGTAATATTGTAGTTTGAAAAATAATGGGCAAATACAATTAGGAGAAACATTATTAGAATTAGAAGTACATAGTTTTCTTTACTTGAAGGTGAGAGGCAAGCTGGTCTGTTTCAAAAAGTCTCCGAAGTAATTTAGTTAACTTTTTAGAAGACTAGTTTAAGTTTTGGTAGCTAGCTGAAGTAAAGGGATTTCATACTAATATCCCAGGTTTTTATCATTTTTCTTAGTTACAAGAGTTACAAGACTTACAAATATTGATATTTTTCACTGTCCCTCTTAAAAAACTTTTTACCAATTTTATTTCATTTTTAAAATCATCTATTCCTGATCTCTATTCCTGATTTAAGTCAATACATTTTTCTTAAGTCTCTAACCATTCTTGAGCTAATTAGTTTAGCTTAATTTTCTTTTAGTTTAATTAAATTTTAGTTTAATTTTCTATATTGTACAGGGGGTATCGATTTTGGAATTTTTTTTTTTAATTAACGAAGTTATTTTGAAGTTAGATATTTCGGAAATCGTTTGAAACATCACTTCAAAACTATTTGTTGTTCGTTTAGAGCTTCTCTATTACCACTGATATTTGTGACGTTTGAATGTCGGAAACACATTATTATTTTAAAATTTTTTTTTAATTTTAACCTTGTTGTAAGCTTGTGTATAACGGCTAGATTCTTTATGTAGTTGTTACTACCCCTGGTAGTATGAGATCCTCACAAGACGCACAAAAACAACTTATAGGCAAAAAACTTATTCTGGCTTTGGGTAGAATACAAAATTCCTAGAATAATGGGATAAGAATTCAATATGCTTGCGCAGCACAATGTCCAAAACCTAGCGCTGGGAAATATATTTAAATATTAAAAATATTAAAAAATAAAAAACAACCAAAAGACAAATATACATTCTTTATAAATAAATTAAATCTTCAAATTTTCAAAGTGCACTTTCAAAACATTTTTTCCCAACATCTTCCCCAATTACTTTCTCATGATCCTCTACAGAAACAAATGGTTTATTATCAACATTTATGGCTTTTTAGCTCTATATAAAATCGTTTTTATTTTTGCGATAGCTCAATGGTAAAGTGGTGGCTTTTTAATCGAAGAGTCTGGGGTTCAAACCCAAATCGGATCATATCTATAAATAAATCATATCTATAATAAATAAATAAATAATTGTTTCTCATTCTTATTATGAATTTCTTCATTTACAATTTTAATTCTCTTAATGATTTCTTTTTGCGGAACATTTATTGCATTTATTTTATGTATACACAAATGTAATACACATAATATTATATGTTTATATGTATATTGCTAATTGTAGTCACAGACTCTTGATTCTAAACAGCCCCATTTTAAAAGTTATAAAAAAAAGAGCCTGTTGAATTAAAACACTACCAGTTTTAAGCTAATTGTTATTTTAAAAGTAGGTTATGAGTTTATAAACAACAATGGGGACAACTTTTTTCACTTAACAATACCTTTAATTTAATTTCCTAACTTTACCTTAACTTTAAAAAATTAACGAACTTCTGCTTTTAAATCAATTACCTTGCATAGGTATTTTATAACATTATTTTCAATTGTCACAATATCATAATTTTTAATTGTTTTATTAATTAACATTTTTCTGTTATTTCTATTATTCTAATTTGTTAAATTAAACTTTTTAGAAGAATAAAATAAGAAAAAAATAATTAAAATAAAAAAAAATTTATAAAAATAATAAATTATAAGAAAACATTATACATTAAAATAGAAATAAAAATTGCTTTCATATATTTTATATTTCACTTCTGTTTTATTTTATATTATGAATGGTTAACGGAATGTTAACATTTACCGTTATTTTTTTTTTTAGTTCATGCATAACAAAACATATGCACTAATACATTCACCTCAAAGCAAAAAAACAGTTATTTAAAAAAAAAAATAGCAACACGGAAGAGTAATGGAACAACATCATAACATATAATATGAATGAACGTATGCTATAAATAAAATGAATGGGATTGTTCCAGTTATCAATTAGTAGATAATATAGAAGAAGTTCGGAATTAATTCGGTTTTTATTCGACGGGTACAGGATTTTCAAAACGAATGGGATTGTTCCAGTAATCAATTACTATAGATAATATAGAAGAAGTTCGGAATTAATCGGTTTTTAAAAAATTTTATTCGACGGATACAGGATTTCGAACTTATTGAAAAAAATCAATCGCTGAAGTAAAGATTTTCATTTATATGCAAGATATAACAATTTTAAGGGAGAATGAATGGAGATGAATAACATCAGACACTATCAGTGGAGTGGAATGTTAAACTCGTTTAAAAACTGAAACATTATTAAGGCGATTGACATTTAAATAATATCATTTTATAATTATGACGCTTTTATTAATGAAATACGTTGCATTATATTGTCCTACAGCTTGCGTTTATTATCTAAAAGCCTTCATAGAGATTAGGTTCTGAAAAGAAAAAAATATCGTACACTTTAGAAAGGCATCCAAGAACTGGATTATAACTCACAGTCGAACATTATTTTTACACAAGTCGAAAGACTAACGTTTCATATAAATTATGGCTTCACGCACAAAAATTATAGACTTCACTTATACAAATTATAATGTTTTAAGAGGTTAAGAGTACCTTAAAAGTATATAAAAGCTAAAGTAACACCCGCTCAATTATACCGTTAATGCATAAAAATACGACAAGCTATTTATTTACTCACCGGATTTACACAAGTGTTCGTATAAGTAACGCTGATTTTAAAAATTTTACAGTTTCAGTCTTAGGAATATAGAATGGCCGTCTTTTCTAAGCTATTATTTCGAAATTTTTCGTATACCTACTTTCGTAATTCCTCACTTACTAAGAGCTTTTAAGGTTATTCCTATGAATTTTTGATTGAATTTTCCTATGAATATTATTTCCAATGAATTTTACACTTTCCTAACCTTAAAAACTTTTTAAAACTAAGGAATTACGAAACGTATACGAAAAATGTCGAATTAATTACTTAGAAAAGACAGCCATTTTATATTCCTATGATTTTTCAGATAACTCACCGTTATCTATTAATGATTTTGTCATATTAGTTGAAAAAATCTTAAATATTACTTTATGAAAAATTTTTGTTGTCTTGATGATTAATCAGGGCCGCCAACAGCTTATCATTAATAATATAATCATGATTTTTTATATATTTGTGCTCCTCCAAAACCACATTTTACAACACGCCATAATGAAGTTTGATAAGTAAAAAATAATGATTTTTAAAAAAATTATTACTTTAGTTAGCGACAAGTGGTGGGCCCAAGAAGAATTATATTTCTATATATCAATAACTTATCACTTATTAAATAATAATTTTTAGTTAAGCGATTGTTTCAACCGAAAAAAATGTTGATAAGTTATAAAAAGCTTATCATAAAGACTCTTATTTCATTATTTGCTAAGAGATAATTGGTAGGTGCAGACCGACTTTACCCTATACTAGCTTTATACAATACTCTGTACTAATCGGTAAAATAGCTTCAATTTATATTAGCTTCAAATGTTTAAATGTTTTCTAAAGTATTTTAATACTTTCATTTTGAAAAATATTAAAGAGAAGAATAAAAAAAAATAAAAATAAAAAAAAAACAGAAACATAAAAAAAAAAAATTAAAAGAAATAAAAATTGTACAATTCCCAGTTAAATCAACATTATTTAACTCCTTGAAAAAAAAGGGTTTCATGAAATGGCATTTTATTTATTTTCAACGTTTTGTTGTTTTTTTTTTGTTTTTGTATTATTTTATAAATTTTTATTTGAAATTTTTTTTTTTTTTATTCTTTAGAAGGAAAAACGTTTTTTTTCTATTTATTTAAATCGAACAAAAACAAGAAAAAAAATAAAAACAAAAAAAAAATAACACATAGAATGAAAATAAACAGACAACGTCATCATTTACGTGTAATATTTATCATTTAACATTGTGAGTTGTGACATGTTTTTAGTATTTTTTACTCTTCTCATTTTCTTTTTCATAACATTATTGTTCATAATATGTTTAAATAAAAAGAGTTGCCATATGTTGCTATTTCAAATTATTACCGTTTCCCAATGTACAGTTAATCAATTTTTAAAAGTTTAAAAAATTACTTTAAATCTTAAGTGAATTTTTGTTAATATTAATTGAAACACCTTCCACACAACTGAAAAGCTTTATTTTGACATTTAACAATCCATAAAGTTACATTTTATTGTCTTTAAATTTTTTTTTCATTTCCAAAATTAAATTTTTTTATGAAATTTTTTTGCTTCTTAGTTGTAGTTGCTATAGGTGCTACCACAAGCTGCCTTCTATGGATAGTATTGTAGTTGTCCACATTAACTCTTGTTAAAATTGTTAATGGAGATTTCATTTTACTGTTTATTATTTTGTACACATATTTACATTTTTCGAAGTATGTTAACTTTTTTATATCGAGTTCATTTGATTTTATATACAATTCCTTTGTACTCAATCTAGGGCTCTATTTGTATAATGTTTTTAACGATTTTTTCATTATAATACCCTTTTGATTGACATAGAACTTTGTACTGTTATTCCAACTAAATATTGTAACGAATTCTTAACAAAATGTACCCATTATATATTAATTTAGCAGCTTTGATTGGAACACCACCTGCTTTCCATGATTAAAAACATCAAACGCTTTACTTAGATCAATAAACATTGCCCCAACATTGTACCCTCTTAACTCTTAAATAAAGTTCAATAAAAAAATCATATTGTACTGGGTTAATTAACTGATCAAATAATTTTCAAATCATAACTGACAGAATTCCAAGGGAAAATTTAATCCTCGTTCATTTAATCATTTAAGATATTTTAAAATCCATTGTAAAATGAGCTTAGACTGAAATTTAAAAAAAAATAGAGCTATTTTATGACAAGTCACATCCTAAAATTTTCTATAAATTCAATTTAGATAAATTTAGAGTTCAGTTATTATAATTTTCAAAATCAGAAATCCTTATTTTTTTAATAGAGGGAATATAAAGCTAAATTTAGATTACAATTTCCTTTACTTTTTTGGATAAAGATTTGACTTCTAATGTCACAATAAGACGCACAGAATGACAATGCTTTGATTACTTCAATCAGCATTTACACTTAATTTATAGGAGTTACTAAATTTTGTAAGAGTAGTAAATTGATAATAAGGAGAAATTAAAGAATAAAAATTTTAATGACTTCTCTTGTAGGTCTATTTAAATCTATGAAAGACTCACCAATCTTCTAAAGTTTCTCTTATATAAATGTCTGTTTGATTGTTTTTAACCCTTAATTAAATATATATATATATATATATATAAAGCAATATTTCGATAATCCGAAACCCCTATAATCCGACACTTTGCAAAGCACTAACTATACTACAGCTCGAAGATTCTATAATCCGAATTATGCTCAAAATTGCAATATGTTTATTGTTTTTATGTTTTCGTATATGAATATTTTTAAAAAACAATTATTAACAGTTAGGTTTTTGTTGTATGCGTGTTCGTTTTTATGAAGTGTTGAACTTTAATTTAAATTTATTATTGTTAGTTTATTTTAAAACATTGTAAGTATCAGAAGGTACAAAAGTAAAAACTTTAAATTTTTGTTTGAAATATGGCATAAAAAAGAGATCACAGAACATTAACTCTTTATGACAAAGTTAAAATGCTAATTTTAAATTTTAGAGAGTTTTTAGAGACCAATCCGAATTTTACGTTAATCCGAATAGGGGTATGCAAACAATTATTCAAAGTATAGAAATATGAATGTATATATACATAATTTAATTGTATTTTATTATATATATTTCAGTTTATCAAATATAAAAACATTAATTAAACTGCTAAGTATATTTATTCTAAGAGTGAAAGTGTATACGATGGTAACACTAACCTGTTACTTAATTTATATATAAAAAAAAATCTATTAACATCAGATACAATTTACTTTATATTTTAAATTTATTTTATTTTATTCTTGTTTTTTTTTTTTGTAACTTTTGTTCACACAATATATAATATACAATAATATATAATGTAAAATGTTTACATTTAAATGTATACTTATGTACATACATATAATATACACAAATATGTTGTACTAAATGTTAAGGAAACATATTATTACAGTGCCAACATTTTTCTATTTTCATTATTTTTTTTTTAATTTTCATTATTTTTCATTTCTCTATTTTTTATTGTGTATAAAGTTTTTGTGAAGAAAAAATACATTCTATTGCAATTTTTTTTATTTTTTGATTTTTTTTTGGTTTTTGGTTTTTTTTTGCAAAAAAAAAAACACAAAATTAAAAAAAAACAAAAAAATATGTAAAGAGTTATTTTTTTGACCTTCTTTACCGCTTTGTTTTCTCTGATTTATTCACATGTTTTTTTTTCCAGGAGACAAAAATGTTAAAAAGTCAATTTATTCGAATGAATAGTCCAATGTTTTTTTTTACATATCAAAATGTAATAAATACATAATGTACATTATGTTCATATATATACAATATATATTTGTATGTATAGGTAAAGAATATGATCATTGTATTTAAAAAATGCATATCACATGTATAATGTAAACAATAATAACATTTGAAGTGCAATGGCCAATTGAAGTGAATACTTCATTTTTATCACAAAATAAATAATGATGACATTTACTTTGAATTTTCAATTTTTTTTTTTTTTTTTATTATATTTTTTTCTTTAGAAAAACTTTTGTTTTTCCAACAGTAAAAGAAAATTTTGGTTTTTTATTCTGTTTTTTTTTTTTTAATATCTAACAAAATTCATCTTCTTTGATATCTAACATTTTAGATTAATATTTATTTAAAGTCAATTCCTTTGGGAATGTATACGTAGATATGTCCTTTGACCAAATGAAAGAAGGATCAAAAATTAATGAACTATAAATTGTTTTTTTTTTTGTTTTTTATTTGAATGAACATATTAATGAAAAGGTTCTTTTTATTACATTTATGAAAAAAAAAGAATTTTTTGAAGTTTATCCTTGAGTCCCGTCCCGCCCATCTCAGTTTTTTTAGGCTATAAGTTTTTAGATACATATGAAATAATTTAAATTTTTTTTAAGTGGTAACCGTTTAACTTTAGGACTCTAATAAGCCTGTCTATACTTATTAGTGTCCAACAGTTGAACAGGTATTGTAAGTACGTGGTTCGAACACTGGGACATCTTCTTCTTCTTCTTCTTCTATGACGCTGCAGTCCGTTGTCAAACCTTGCCCTACTTGGGACATCTTAAGTTCTTATAATTTGCATTGATCTTAATGAATTTCACATACAATATAATCATAAGTTAGTAGGCGGCCTTATAATACGCAGAAACTTTTAAGGTTTTCAATAGATACAATTCGTTTCGTTTTATATTGTATTAAATTTGAATTATAGGTATTTTTGTATCTGCGAGTTATATTATTGAATTATATTATTTGTTTATATTATTATAGCAATATATTTGGTTGAGCTTTAATTTGATTTGAGTCGAGTCAAAAACCGGATAGAAGTTTTTTTTTTCTTTTACTAGAATTCGAACTTCGGCTTCTTGAATAAAAGGTTGGCACTCTAACCACTGTGCCTCTCAGTCCTTATAAAAAGTTGCAATTATTTTTGTTGTTTTTGCGGTCAGAAGCCACACTATTTCTGAATCGTCAAAATAATTCCTCATTAGAATTACATACTAATAGGAAGCACTAGGTTTTCACAGTATTTTTTCATATTTCGAGAGAGATTTTTATCACATTTTTAAACAAATTGGCCAATTTGCCATTTAGTGTTCTAGTCTTGTTTTGACATACGAACCTTAATAAGTTGTGTGATCTTTTATTATAATAAGACATAGTGCAAAGTATCCGGTGTAGTATTTAGGCTTATTACATGTTCACTTTCTAAAATATAATAATTCACAGTATTGTAACATTTGGATTGCTTTGGAGAGTTTTAGGGTATATGGATTGCCAAAGCAATTACTGACAGTCTCGGATGTTAACACAGTAGAGTTGAGAGCCTTGATTCTAATTTAAAAGGTTATCCTTCCCAAAAGTTGGTTAAATTACAGAAATCAATAAGTTTAAAAACTAAACAATCTAAAGATACTTATTGTAAATAAACTTTAAGGAATTTGAATCTTCTATTTAAAAGAATTTTTTCAATTTATAAAATATATTAAAGCTATTGATAAGTTTTCATTTCATAAAATGAATAGAATTTAAATTAAATTTGAATACAGAATAATGTCTGCACAATACAGAAACAAATCATTTTAATTTTTAAATATTCCAAAATCAAGTTTTTTAATTTAAAAAAAAAAAAATTGTTTAGGCTTTTCATTTTCTTGAACTATACCACAAAATATTTTCTTTAATTAACCAATTCCCAAATTAATTTTCTTTTGAATTAATTTGAAAAATAAAATATCTAAAATTTTTTTAATATTTTTTTTCAGATCAAAAAGTTTTTCCCTTTTTTTAAGCCTAAAATTTTCTTTTTATTTTAATCAAGGGATGAAAAAACCCAAGATTTTTTAAAAAAGCACATTTTCAAAATTATATAGTGTTTCATTTTGAGATTAATTTTGGGAATATAACTGAGGACTAAGTTACTGATTTATAAAATCAGGATATTTTTAAATTATACGTTCCAATAGCACTTGCATGGAGAAGGTTCCGAAATTTTTACTAAGAAAATTATGGTGATTCTCGAGGACCTAACTCCACCAAAACTTTCATGTACTAAGAATTAAATTGTGACTTTCATCAAAATTTGGAATTTTTCTTAGAACTTTAATATCTAAGCAAAAATGGTTAAAACTAAGATTCACTTTCTTCAATTTTAAGGAATCCCTTAAAGTTTCGGAAAACCTTTAATACATGTTAAAATACTATGTTGTTAATTTTTAACTGGAATTCAAGTTATAGGTGTTTAAAAATAACAACATTTCAATTTTCAAGCCCTTATAGCTACTAAGCAGTGGGAAGGACTCGAAAATTTCTGAAGGACTCCTACTAATTTTTATTATGCCGAAAATTTCATGTTTCGAGCCCTACAGAAGATATGAGAGGCCAAAAATTTTTATGGTGAAAAATTGAGTTTTGCATAACGGTAAATTAATGTACCGTAAGGTAATTCTATACATTTACATTTCAAAAATTTATAAAGCTTATGAAAGCAGCTGTCTTTAACGGTTTTCAAATTGAACATAGAACTCTTGTTATAACTGTTGAAATATAATGGTATTGCCGAATTTGGTTGGCTGTAGCTCCGTAACGGGAGGGCTATAGAAAAAAGTTCTTACTTGAAATTATTTTTTTTGTTATAATGAACATTCAACTGGATATATGAATAACTACTTTAACAGCCATGCTTTAAAAGTTTATATAAATGTTTAAATAACAGCATTTGTTAAACTCTTATTGTTCTAAAAGGGGTTTACCATCCTAAGGGCACTTTATTCATGTAATATGCATGTCGAGACCCTAACTGGTTGTTCTTTAATTATCCTCTTGCTAAAATTAAAAATCATAGGGACTGTCAACTAAATTAGAGCCAAAGTGTTACACCAAAACTGAGGTGAACAGAAGATAACTTTGTTATGTCAGCAATGAATATTATCAAATAAGGAGCAAAAGTGGGAATCGGACTTCACTATATTAATAATGAGAGGCGTCTAAAGCAAAATATGAAGTAATGTCCTACTCAAAAATAAATTATAATTGATTTTTTAAAAGATATTTTTAGAGTAAAAACATATTAATCAGACAGACTTTATATTGGAATAATCAATGTAAAATTTTATAGTTCATTTAGTTTAACGAAGAATTTTTGCAAGTTAGAACATTCTCCTATCATATAATACAATATAATGATCAAAATCAAAATACATAATAATGATATCAAACCAAATACATAGTTAAAATAACGACCTTTTACTAAAATTTAATTTAAAAAAAAAAATAAACATTCAAAAATTGGATTCCCTTCTAGTTCATTAATTAATTTTAAAATAAATTTAAATTTGTTAAATAAAATTTCCATGAAAAACCTTCATTCCGTGGTTACATGTATATTAATTATATTTTCTGTAATATATATATATATATATACATACGTATTAATTTCACAATCATATAAAAATATATACATAATTATAATGATATAATATTAAAAATACATATATACAAAGTGAAACAGAACCAATAGCCAAATTTTATAAGCAAATATATATACAATAAACAATTTTGATACTTTTGGGTAAAAAAAGTAATCAATAAATTAATAAAGAAAATATTTTGCTCAATTAAATCAAAATATACAAAAAACACAACCCTGAGAAATTTGCCAACAATTTGTAATTTATACATCTTTGTATTCATATGCAAAATATATTAATATGATATACATGTATGTATACATATTTGTTTAGTTTATATCTTAATTTTATAATATTTAAGACTTGAACTACTTTAAAGTTCAAAAAATACCAAATTATACTATACAAGTAATTACAGAAAGTAACGACTTTTTGGTTATTTAAAGCTATTTTACTATTTTTTTTTTGTATATAAAATCCTAAATGTAAATATGTGAAGGATAAAGAGAGAAAGAAAATATGAATTACAAAAAAAAAAACAAGAAAACAAAGAAGAAAATATTTCACCCTAGATGACCTTTAAAGTTTTTAGCACCATACACAATACAACCAAGTATTCTGCAATACACTTAAGGGAAAATGTTAAATTCAATACCGCAAAATAAAGATAAAATAATGTGGGGAATGCATGTATTATTGCAATATTTCTTATAACTATAGGGTATTTAATTAATTTGATTTTCAAGCTTTAAAGTACAGTTCGAATCTTCTAAGTAATTACAAAATCATGAAAGA
The DNA here is from genome assembly GCA_963082915.1 of Dolichopus griseipennis. Taxonomy (NCBI): domain Eukaryota; kingdom Metazoa; phylum Arthropoda; class Insecta; order Diptera; family Dolichopodidae; genus Dolichopus; species Dolichopus griseipennis. The sequence goes on from OY720441.1 coordinate 52,592,156, forward strand.
TTGTATGTAGAAGTTTTAAGTACAGCATAGTAAAATGAATAAAAGTAATTGTTAACTGTCAAAAGTAATTGTCAACTGTCAAAAGTAATTGTCTGAAAATAAAAATTTAGAAGATATTCGTGAAATGTATTTTCAATTTAGTAAAAAGTTCGGAAATGGTGTTTGAAATATACTCGACGTTGATGACATTTCCGCATCACGCTGTGAAATGTCAAAAATTGAAAGTAAATGAAATATATAAAATAAATTTATTTTTCCTTCGTTACGAAAGTCATGGAGTCGTTCTAAGTAATCGGTTATATCTTTATACTCATTGAATTAATATTTATTTGACATTTTGAGATATGGCAAAAACTTACCGTTATAGATTGTAGTTTTACGTTATATCAGAATACAATGTTTTAAAATAGGCACCGCACTTACGATTGCAAGCATCTACTTGATCCAGAAATGAATAATTTAAAATTTCATGAAAAAGAAACTATTGATTACGATTTTAATACCACATTCAAACTACGGGTCTATAACTTGTTATCAGTGTTAACTTGTTATATAGTTGTTATAATGTCTTATTACTAGAAATATTGTATGGAAAAAATCTGTCAAGTATAATATGATAATAACTAGTTATTCAGTATAACATGTTATTTTTCAAGGTTGTTTACTTAAATTTTTTGGTATAATTGATTTTTTTTTTTGATTTATTAAAGTTTTTTTTTTGATTTTCATATCTCTTGAAGGAATTGTCATTGGCTTGAATGATTTTTTTGTCATTTAAATACAAATTATTATAACATGTTATATGATCACTATAACTATAACTATAACATGTTATGGACCCGTAGTGTGAAGGGTATAAGTTATACAAAAAAATAAATAATATTTGTAAAAAATCTTTTACCTTTAGCATTATGAATCAAAATTGAATTTAATAATACTGCATAGCAACAAAATTAAGAAGAAATATATTAGCAAATATTGCAGATATGTCATATTTTGCAAAATAAAATATTTTTTGATTGTTATGGTGGGATGACCATTATTGTAATTAAAAGTTTTGGTAAATGTTACATATGAGATGTATAAAATTCAAAATATGATGTGTAATTAAATGGTTCAACAATATGGATTATATATATACAATGTAAAAAATTTTATAGTAATGATACTTATAGTAAATGGTACAAAAATATGTATTATATAATAAAAACAAAATTTAATTTATTATACAATTAGAATTAACATTATGGCACTGTAATTTACTTAATTGCAAAATATTGTCTTTAATATTATTATTTAAATTGAAATATTTCGGAAAAATTACATTAAAAAAGGGTTTTCAAGAAGTGTACTCAAAATCTTTAATATAGATGTTTTTTTTTCAGAGTTAAAGAAGAGGTATTGTAGTTTATATATAAATTATGAAGGGGCAATCTGTATGGTATAAAGTAATTTAAATTTTTAAGTAATTGCCATCTTGTAAAATAAATCACCTAATAATTCCTTTTATTACTTAAAATCGTACCAAAAACGGTTAACAAATTACAACGTAAAAACACATAATACAGTAAATTTAAAGGCAATTTATCACACTAGTCAGGGCAGTAAAACCACGGTAGTTTACGCACTTATTATTTTCCCGTTAAATAAAAGCTACTCGTCTAGACAACTACATCACCTCCTTGGTTAAACAGTTCGTCTGTTTAAATGAGTCAAATGATAAATTCACTTTAAATTTCATACATGATTGAAATAATTGGATTCATGGATTCAAACATGTTTTTTAAGCAGTAGCTTATGCTTAAACTAGAGGAGGACTTGCCCATTTTTTTTTCTAAGTACAAACTCTTCAACTTTTAGGCTAATAAGTCTGTCTATACCATATAGGTACATGTTGGCACATGAAATAGTACTAGACCTTATAACATGTAGAAACGCCTTAGATTTTCAATAGATACAATTCTATTTTGTTTATATTATAATAATTTTATATTCATTTGTCAGTTATTTCTATATCTGTGAGTTATATTATTCAATTAAATTAATTGTTTATATTTTGTATTTGTTTATATGGTTGTATTAATGTATTTTTTATTAAAGATATATAATTATTAAAAACTAGCTGTTGGCCCGTCACAGAATGACGGAAGGTCAATTGAAAGAAGAACTTTTTCTAATTAAGAACTATTTCTAATTTCATTATGTACATTATGTTAAAAGTATCTCAAATGAAATTACAACCGTTACATTTTGTATAACGCATATTATGCTTCGATTTTAGTAATAGATGCACAGAAAATAAAGAAATGACTCATATAATTTCTTGAAGTATCTTAAAAACTTAGTTATATAAAATAAGTTAGTTAGTCTACTTTTTTTATGTTTCGTATTTTATAAAATGTTGGGGTCGTTAGTTCAAATCTCTTCTTGGTCTAATTTTTTTTTAATTTTAATTAATATTTTTTTTTTTATTTAAGTGCGTACGTGCTTAAATTAAATAAATTAGTAAAAGATTTTAAATTTTTTTATAAGTTTATTCTGTTTCAATAATGATCTATTTCTCCATCTATTAATGTTTTGTATATAAATTTTTAAAAAATGTTGCTATACATTCTATATTGTTTCCTTTGTTTTGTTGCTAACATTCTATAATGTACATCCTTAACTTAACATGCTCAACAATGTATCTATAATTTATATGTACGTAAAATTGTATTAAATAAATGTTGAAACTTGAATTAAATTTTGCATTATCAAATTCAAATTATAAATTTTATTTGGAATTTTTTCAATATACCTAATTTATTTTAAAAACAATTTATTTTGTTTGGCTTCTATGGTGCATTGAGCTCTTTGTATACCCAAAGCCACTTGCCCAAACTTAACACCATTTTCTTCCATTTTTAAGTTTTTTTAAATTGTAAAATATTTAAAAGATTATGAAGGAAACATGAAGGGATGGGAGATAGATGAAGGATAGTTAAGAGCGAAATGTGGGAAACTTTGAAATTGATTTGACACATTGCTTGGTTTTGCTTAAGCAAAGCAAGCAATGCATCAAAGCGAATAATGAAGACTTTCTACACAAATATTCATGTAAAGCATAGTCTTCTTAATTTTGTTTTACAAAATGGTTTACAATTTAATTAAAATTTCCAGAAAATCATCTGTGATTTTTAAAGCTGAAATGAATTTATTCATATACTAATAAATAAATTTTATTTCATCAAAAATTTTTTTTTTTTATTAAAAATAAATAAAATATTTTTTGGCCTGCTTATGATAATTTTGGATATTTTATTTTCTAAATAAAACACATCCAACAAAACATTAATATTATATTTTTTTATAATTGAACACATCCAACAAAACACATTTAATTGAATGCGTTTGTTACACCTCATTCTAGACAAATATATTAATAATAATAATAATAATAATAATAATAATAAAATAATAATAATAAAATTAAAAATTGATAAAGTCATTAATTTGAACCCAATGGCGAACTTGGGCCTTTCGCATGAAAGATCGACACTTTAACCACTGTGCCACCCAGCCATTTTAGTAAAAGAAGTTTTTTAAAAACTTTTTCGTTTTTAACTCTTACAATTAAAAGCAGTTTGATAAATTAAATTGTAATTTTGTATATTTGTGTAACTCTTTAATAGTGAGTTAACTGCTTAACAGAATTATACTTTGTTCAGCTCTTTCGTAAATATATGTGTTATAATATTATTTTTAGTCGAATTAAAACCAAAGCACTTCCTTCTACTAGAATTTTTTCAACTTTAATTCCTTCAACTTCCTGAGCACTTCAAGTTCTTGAGCACTTCAACATCCTGAGCACTTCCTTCAACTTTAATTTAATTTCAGATTTTTCTTATGAATTCCGTATAATATTAATTTCTGTCGAACTTTTCGGAATTTATTTTATTTCGAATAAAAACGGTTTAATTGAATGTTTTCTGTTTTCCGTTTTAGAGCAAAAAAATGTTTGAAATTTTTTTAAATCTTCCATCTCAGTTCTAAGCCGTTTGATTTACTATTTTAAAATTTTTTGTTTTTCTAATAGGTTCCCAAGACATCTCTTTTGATAAAGAATCCAATCATTTAAAGGGCTTTCAATGAACCAAAGTTTTTTCATTCTAGTTCATTTCTTTTATAAGAACACCTCAACTCAAAGGAGTTCTTCTAGTAATATTACAGTTGATCAAAAAGTAAAACCGTATTTTAATTTAAATCATATGTATTTTTTCAAGAAACTCTTTCAAAGCTATTAATACACCAATAAATATTCTAATTTAATTTGATTACAATAATGCATAAGACCCCAAATATAAATTTAAAATATATTTACCCTTACCCGTGTCATTTTTACCTCTTTCACCACCTCTAACCAATAATCAGCTAATTTAATAATTAAAATAAAAGTCTTAAATAATTATTAAATAAAAACAAAAACTCATAATAGTTTCTGGAGAATTAATTTCAATAAATAACCAATCTACCTAAAACCAATCAACTTCAAAAAAAAAAATTATTTCACTTAATAGATTTCTCAATTGGCGCAGTTAAAAAACAAAAAAAACTAAGTAATTTCAATAATTTTCAATGATACTCAAATTCAATAACTTATCATTAACTTTCAATGAAAAGTTAATATAATTATTCACAACAAATTTAAAACAGTGCTTAAATAATTTTTCCTTTTCATTCACTTTGAATAGAAAATGAAGGAATCTTGAAAAAAAAAGGAAAAATTTTGTATTTTTCACTAATTAATTTTATAAAATTAGATATTTTATTTTTTTGTGTTAGGTAATGGATGCCTTACATTCTTATACCTATATTTTCTATTACCTAGGTAATAAATTCAAAATTTCAGATAATATATTTTATTTTAGGTTTTCTATTTCCTCTAATAAAGTGTCTTCATGTCTCTTTTTTTTTGTCTTTAATGACTTCATTGTTAATTACACCTATTAATATTGCAAAATAGAAAATAAAAGTCATTTACCTTTATTTAAAATTATATCAAATTGTATATACAGGGTGGTTCAAGCAGAACCGTACAATACTGAATAACTACTGATAATTAAGTACAATACTGGTATTAATACTAAATAATACTGGTACTTAAATACAGGTGTAAGAACGAAAATATTTGCAAAATACTTGAATACTTGGAAAATAATTGAGTTCTTAATACTTAAGTATTTCATGGTACTTTATTACTCGAAAGTACTCAAACATTAAAAAAAATAATTACTAAAGTAATTAAATTCAAAGTATAATTACTTTTTGGGAATTGCAAGTACTTTTACTTGATTCTTTTACATATACTTAAATGTTGTAAGTAATGAAAGCTAAGTAACACTTGTACTTGACAATTATCAGTACCAGGTAATGGTACTGGTAATTGTACTTGTAATTAAATTTTACAGGTCTAGTTTAAAGACAAAATTGTTATTAAACTAAAGTTTTTTTGTAGTTCAAAACAAATAAATTAATCTTTTGAAAATAGGAGTCTAATTTAGGTGATCTATAACTTTCACAATTTTTGAACTTCATAGGGGTTATTATCATCAAAAACTAGGAAAAATCAGTTCAGATAATTACTGTTATTTTTAGATAAAATTCTTTTAAATAATATTTTGTTAATAAGAACTTAAAATTTTTTAATTTCAGACTTCAATAAATCTAATTCTAAGAGATCTAGAAATCTGGACAGCACAACTAACTCAAAGTAAAAAAAATTATTATGTTTTTATAAACATTATTTTGAACTGCTCTAGTTTTACTTTAGCTTGTATGGCTCTGCATTTTGAGAGATAAAATTAAATTAAATTATTTATGCAGGCATTAATTTTTTTAAACTAAACCACTTTGTTCAGAATCGTAAAAAATAGCCGAAACTTGACTCCACTTTCAAAAACATTTTTTGGTATATTTGTAAGTATAGAATAACCTCTAGTTTGTGGTTTTTTATAAAACATCCTGTATAAGAATAAATACACACAAAAAAATGAAAAATACATTCATATAATATCAATGTCCTATGGAAACAAACATTTAGAACAAAATGTACTTTTTGCTTTGTTTGATTTTTTTATTAGCTCTTCAAAATTCCATATGGAAGACCTTTTTAATGTCCTTCAAATTGAAATTTAGCTCCCGAAAAAATACAATTTTCCAAAAACCAAAAATACAAAAACAAAAAAATATAAAAATAAAAAAGTCGACAATATGTGTTGAATACAAATTTTATTGATTTTCTTCTTATGGGACTGATGTCATTTCTATTATCAGATCCAATATAAAAACGTTTGTTCTAAGAGCAATCTTTGATTCTTGTATTATGAAGCTATTTGGTATAGGTAGATAAAATATTAGAAAATATTTTGAGTTCTTTTTAATAATCAAGTACATCATTTAGTAATAAAATTATATCTATAGATGTTAATGCATTAGAACCTAAACTCTATGCCCATAAGTAGAAGTAATTCAAATTTTTAGCGTCTTCTAACGGATCTTAATTCATACTATCTCTGTTATCAACCCAAGAAAATACGAATTATTGATGATGTATGAATTCAGTATAATCTTTAGATACATGATCATCGAGAACTCTCCATTTATTTGGAAAGTTAATGACTTACCAAATGTCTAACATATAAAGTTTTTATTTTAAAATTATAACTCACAGATATATTTTTTAAAAATTTGTTTTTTTTTTTTGTGTAGATACTAATTTAATTTTTTTTGTGAGTCGGTGGAAAACATCAAAGTCGCCCACAGTTCGCACAATTCTCCTATTGGAAATGTCGATTTTAAGCTAACCAAAACCGCTACCCTTTTAGAACCCAATTTCAGGATTAAATTACAATTATTAAAAATCAAGACTCTAGTTTTGTGGTAAGTATCAGAAAAGGACGGAGCTTCTTTTACCTGATTATGCTTCCACAAAAAAGCATTCCAGGTTTACAAATTAATTTTTTTGCTGTACATAAACTCTCAGAGAATATCTAAAGATATTTTTGTAGCAATCCAGTTCGATTACGAAAACTTCGAATTTTCGATTTTAAATGTTTAAATTGTCAGAGGAAAAATGTGGAAAGTCTTCAATACAATATTTCAGAATATTTTTAAAATGATTTCTTGTTATTTTGAAAAAAAGTATAGGAAACAATCAACACTAGTATGAATTTTGATAAAAAATCGAGGAATAGTGTAGTAGAGTAGACTGTGTCAACTCTGGGATACCCGTATGACCGTAACATATACATCATATCATCCGGTTAATTACTTTTGGCAAAATTTCAAACATTCAGCTTTATTAGGTGTAGAGTAATGCTCATATAAAAGAAGGAGTTGTATGGCAGCTACTCGAACCCTTTGCAGTAGACCAACTAAATTTTGCAGTAACTTTGGCCATTACACTAAACTATTTTTTGCAAAATTTCAGACACCCAGCTTCATCAGGTGTAGTGTAAAGCTCATATAAAAGAAGGAGTTGTATGGCAGCTACTCGAACCCTCTGCAATAGACCAACCAAATTTTGCAGTAACTTTGGCCATTATACTAAACTACTTTAGGCAAAATTTCAGACACGCAGCTTCCATAGGTATAGAGTAATGCTCATATAAAATTAGAAGTTGTATGGCAGGTACCCGAACCCGTGGACCAAAATGGCTGAATTTAAATAGCGATTCCGTTTTTTGCATAAAAACGAATTTGTGAAAATCTCATAATCGGACGGACGGACGGACATACATAGCTAAATCGATTTATTTTTCGATTCTGATCCGATCCATACACTTGAGTCTATATCTACCCCCCCTCCTTCTCTGCGTTACAAACGTAATGGCAAATTTATTATACCCTTTGACTATAGTCATACGGGTATAAAAATTCCATTTTAATATTATGGAATATGTATGTATATATGTATATATATATATACCATTTAGTATATTTTATGTGTATCTTTTTTTTAATATTGCACGTACATTTCAGATTAATTTAACTGTTATTGTTTTATAACTGTATATTTATTTCACCTTTGATGAAGTGATATAAAAATTAAAAAATTTTTTAAAACAAATAATATAATTAATTATATTTTGACATTTATATAATATGATGAAGATATATATATTTATATATATATACATTTTTGGTTTTTATATAGGAAAATAAATTCTTAGTATTAAAAATTTATTTTAAATAAATTTAATTAAAAACCTTTTTTTTAAAGTGAAATTAATTAAAAATTTCAATTTTAAAATATCTGTTTTTAATAAGTTTGGGTTGAAATATGTTATGTACTTAATGAAAAGTGCCTAAAGTGTAAATGAAAAGTGTTACAGAGTTAATTTTCCTTTTTTCTTAGAAAAAGGAATAAAAACCTAAATATCTTATTGCATATTTATACCCGTGCATATATATATGAACATCGGGTATATTAGATTTGCTCCTCCGTTTGTAACGCATCGATCTAGACGAGCTAGATATAGTGTCAAGGGTACGTATCGGCTCAGAATCGAAAAATTAGTCGATCTAGCTATGTTTGTCTGTCCGTCCGTCCGTCCGTCCGTCCGTCCGTCCGACCGTCCGTGTGTCATCACGATAACTCAAAAACTAAAAGGGCTAGAGTCTTGAAATTCACACAAAGTCATTTTTAGACAATTTCTAGGTTCCCTATTGTTTTTGGTTAAAATCGCACCAAGGCTTCGGGGAGCTGCCATACAACTTTTTTGCACCAATATGAATTTCTTCAAAACTATTTATACTACGGGGATGAAAATTACACACGGTTAGTTTTATATTGACTCCGGCACTTATATGAAGTTTCAAAATGTTAGGGCCCCATTTTCGGGGGGCTGCCATACAACTTCCTTGCACCAATATGAATTTCTTCAAAACTAATTATACTACGCGGATGTAAATTACACACGGTTAGTTATATAATGAATCGAGCACTTATATGAAGTTTCAAAATGTTAGGGCCCCATTTATGGGGGGCTGCCATACAACTTCTTTGCACCAATATGAATTTCTTCAAAACTAATTATACTACGAGGCTGAAAACTACACACGGTTAGTTATATAATGAATCGAGCACTTATATGAAGTTTCAAAATGTTAGGGCCCCATTTTCGGAGGGCTGCCATACAAAGTTTTCGATTCAATAACTGTGAATCTAATAAAGCTACAAGGTTAAAATTAAAATTGGGCAGGTAAATTAATAGGGCAAGTTACTTGGCAAAGTTGGACATCACTCGGACCATCGGACTTTTAGGGTGGGCCAATTTTTTTTTTTTGTTTTTTTTTTCTTTGTTGTTTTTTTTTTTTTTTATTTTTTTTTTTTTTTTTTTTAAGCTTAAGTTATGGGACAATGAATGAAAACTTTTTTTTTTTTTTTTGTGATTTTTTTTTTTTTTTTGTTAATTTTTTTTTTTTTTTTTAAGCTAAAGTTATGGGACAATGAATGAAAATTTTGTTTTTTGTTTTGTGACTTTTTTTTTTTTTTGTTAATTTTTTTTTTTTTTTACGTCAAAATTATGGGGTAATGAGTTAAATGTATAAGAGAAGTAAATTACGGTTTATTTTATACACCATAGTGGGTATGCACGGGTATCTAAAAGTTGACAAGGGCAACTATAATCTTCCTCGTTTTTTATTGTAATTTATAGGAATTTTAAATTTTAGTGATTTATCATACCAACAAAATAGTATTGTACAGTTATTTTAAAATTGATTTAATTATAAAAAAAAATTTAATGTGTCACATTTTAGTTAAAATGTAAAAGTGCTATTATAATAACACTAATATTTAGTTTTCGATTTGTTTTAGTCTTCAGTGTTCACTGAACTCAATTTATAATTTAGCCCTACTTTACTATTAAAATATTATAATTAATACAGGTATTCAAGTTACAGGGGTTTTAAAATAGCGAATTCAACCCAACTAATTCAACCCATATAATATAAACTTTTTATAAATTATTAAAGCTTCTGAATTGGCAGTTGACGCTTGGCGTTTTTAGTTAAAAGATAAACTTAATAGAACTACTGCTATTAAAATTTAAATTAAGGGTTTTTTTGAATTTCAAAGAAGTGTAAAAATTGGCCTTCTTAATATCTTTCAAAAAGAAAAGGAATTTAATTACTATTTAAACAACAAATTTTAAATAGATTATATTGAGCTCCTATTTTTTAATTAATAGCAATATATTAATACACATACTAATTGAGGACCTTTATTTTTAAAAGTTAAAATTAATAGAAACGAGGAAGAGTGTAGTAGAGTAGACTGTGTCAACTCTGGGATACCCGTATGACCGTAACATATACATTATATCATCCGGTTAATTACTTTTGGCAAAATTTCAAACATTCAGCTTTATTAGGTGTAGAGTAATGCTCATATAAAAGAAGGAGTTGTATCGCAGCTACTCGAACCCTCTGCAGTAGACCAACCAAATTTTGCAGTAACTTTGGCCATTATACTAAATTACTTTTGGCAAAATTTCAGACACCCAGCTTCATTTGGTGTAGTGTAATCCTCATATAAAAGAAGAAGTTGTATGGCAGCTACTCGAACCCTCAGCAGTAGACCAACTAAATTTTGCAGTAACTTTGGCCATTACACTAAACTATTTTTTGCAAAATTTCAGACACCCAGCTTTATCAGGTGTAGTGTAAAGCTCATATAAAAGAAGGAGTTGTATGGCAGCTACTCGAACCCTCTGCAGTAGACCAACCAAATTTTGCAGTAACTTTGGCCATTATACTAAACTACTTTTGGCAAAATTTCAGACACGCAGCTTCCATAGGTATAGAGTAATGCTCATATAAAATTAGAAGTTGTATGGCAGGTACTTGAACCCGTCGACCAAAATGGCTCAATTTCAAACTCGATTCCGTTTTTTGCATAAAAACGAATTTGTGAAAATTTCATAATCCTAGCTCCTTTACTTTTTGAGTTATCGTGATGACGGACGGACGGACGGACGGACGGACATACATAGCTTAATCGATTTATTTTTCGATTCTGATCCGATCCATACACTTGAGTCTATATCTACCCCCCCTCCTTCTCTGCGTCACAAACGTAATGGCAAATTTATTATACCCTTGGACTATATAGTCATACGGGTATAATAACAATAAAATTAAGTATTAGAGCCTCATTTTATATCTCACTCGCTTTCACATATGTAGTAAAAAATGTGAAAAAGGAGTTTTATTATTATGTAACTCACTTTTAGTCACCTGGTGAGAAGTAACTCAATTTCCAGTCACCTAAAGTGAGAAATATGTAAATTAATGCATAATGTATCTTGCTCAAATTATAAAAAAGTCTAATTATAGAAAAGTGTTCTTTTCATGTATGTTCTTCATTTTCTGTCACTTGTATGATGACAGAAATTTGAGATCGTATTAGAATCTCGCGAATTAAAACAAGTAACTTACAGAATGCGAATTAAAACAAGTAACAAGTATTTCAAAATCTCGTGTTGCAAAATCTTGCGCTTTTTATAATTTTGTAGTTGAAATACTATATATATGTCTATACTTAGAAGCGATCTTAGCGTTGGTTTCAAAATTAGTGTTTTAATAATTTGTTTAGCGGGACAGGGACAGTTGTTTTTGAGGGACAGCCCCGCTATTTTAAGAGTTCTGTAATCTAAAACGCAAGATATTGACACTCAAGATTTTGAAATGCGAGATTTTGTACCCAACCCAATCCATTCATTTCACAATTTAGATTCTAATATATATAGGTAAGCACTTCCTAATGTTTTCGATACTGTGGCTTGAGCCAATGAGTAGTTATAGTAATCATTTCAAACCCCGACTTCATAATTTCCTTCAGAAAAAAACTCAAACAAAGAGCTAAACTTAACATAAATGGAATTGCTGTTGAACGATATGTTTGTGGCATGTTGGCTTCCATTTTGTCTAACACTTAGTTAAAATCTTCTTTGTTGAGCTAGGAAATTTTGTGTAAATCATAAATATTTTTTTTAGAATTATATAAACAATAGATTATTTATTCTATAGTAGTATATTACTTTTTTTAATAAAATTAATTATAAATTGTAACATAGGTATACCTAAAGTTTGTTCTTTTGTGTAAAAATTCATTAAATAAATCAAACTTTCAACTAACTGTTATTAGAAAACAAATTATTTAAAAAGAATAAAAAATCAGATGCCTTCCTGTTATATGGACAACAATCAACTAAAACAAAGGTTTAAAACTCTTCCGTTGGGACATCCAATTGGGTTTTATAATAATTTAATAATATATTCACTTTATTTTTCATTTAAATATTATACATATTTTGCTTTCATAATTTGATGAAATTCTAATTAATTACACTAATTAGATACAGTAAAACTTTTCTTATTTGAACCGTTTAAGTATTTTTTTTCTGTGTACTTTATTTATTTCTTTATATTTCCTCAATTAGAGAGAAGTTATAATATAAAATACATATTAAATAAATAGTATTACTTCAATTATTAATTAGTAGTTTTATTTCAAAACCCGGATTTTTAGGACCCTTTTTTAAACGAGGAATTTGGAAAGCTCGAAGGATACTTCTTCAAGCTTTGCATAGTTTCTTATGGACAAAGTGCGACACACACAAAAATACAACCCTTTTTGAACCAAAATTTAGGATGGAACCTGTAAGACAAATCCATAGCTTGGTTTCTATAAAAGCGATGTGAAAATATATTTTCGGCAATCGAATTTGGGAAATACAGGTTTTGAGATTTTGGACTTAAAAGTACGGTTCCTATAAAGTTTTCTATTTAATTTTTCCAATATTTAAAATCTTCTCTTAGTGCAATGGCTTGTATTTAAAAAGAATTGCCTTACTTATTATAATATTCTGCATAATTCTAGTTACTTGTAATGGCTCCTATTATAAGGAAAGCAACTCATCACCTTGTTCTGCTCTTTAAATAAGCAGTTCCAAACAAAACTTATGCAAAATTTTAAATTTTTCATACATATATACATCTAACCTCACCATTAAATATTCAGAATTAATTACTAATTATTTTATGAATAGAAAATTGCTTAAGACCCCAAATGAATGGGGAAGAAAAAGTAATTATATTTTATTTAAATGTTTTTTTTTTAAAGTACATTTTAACTTTAATCAGATTTAAAAAAAAAATTTTCAATGAAAATTACATTATTTACATCGACTATAGTACAACTCTGCAAAATAGAACTGAAAAGTTCATTTAGTATCTATTCTATACTTTACAACTTCACACACACATTTAATATCTAAAGACTTATACTAAAATCACAATGACAACTAAAAGTAAAGTATACACCACAGAATACTACAAAAAAAAAAAAAAAACAAACAAACAAAAAATCAAGCTGTGTCATTCTATATACGAGTATAAGACTCAGAGGAGTAAAAAAGTAGTAAAAATGTTGACTATTAGATTAAAAATAGGAGCAGTAGCCTTTTAATAATTTCCTTTGTAATTTATAATTAACTCAAAAGTAACTTATAACGTTCCGTTACATAATACAAAAAAAAAGGAGTGTGATCTGTTAATGTATCTTTAGTTTTTTTTATAAAATAAAAAAAGCTCCTGTCATAGCATAGTAGCAGTAGAAGTATAAAGTAAACTTAATTAACTTTTCTAGATATATTTATTTTTCTAATTTATTATAATATTGGTAAGGTTGGGCTGTTTTGAATGATAATTTATTTAATAATGAATAAAAAGTATAAAGTTATTTTAAAATATAAATTAAAAATTGTTTGTAATTGTTCATTGTTGAGTTTCCTGAATGTTTGACACCTCCTGTTTCTATTAAAAACTTTATTTTTGCAAAATAAATGTTACAAAAAGGGGTTGGAAATTAAAATATGTTTTTTTTTATAGTGATGAGATTATGAAAATTGTTTTTTAAAGTTCTTAAAAAAATTTAATTATATTAAATAGAGTTTTGTAAATTAGATTTTTTATTTTATAATGGAAACTTTCACCTTTGAACACAATTTAATTTGATTTTAAAATAATAAAGTATAATTTTTTTAATTAAAAAATTTTTATTAGAAAATTATTTTAAAACCTTTAAGTAAATTTTAGTAAGTATATGAATACAATTAATATAATCGCAGATAGTTTTAATATTATATATCAGAGCATAATATGATAATAATAATAATAATAATAAATCAGAGCATCTGTGAAAGAGTTCAAAACAAGAAGATGGTAAAGAGGAGATAATTGTGGTGTATTTAAGGATTGCTTTAAATCGTAACTGTATATAGACTAATCATTTATCTATATATATAAAAGCGAAAGTTTGTTTGTTTGTATGTATCGAATACAATCCTAAACTGCTCAGCCGATTCTCATGAAAATTTGTATATAGGGGTTTTTGGGCACGGAAGGAAATCGTGGGTTAAAAATTTTGCTCTAGCGGACCGCCAAGTTGAGGCTGTGGTGCAAGTATTCAAACTTTTTTGGTCTAAAATGAAAACGGTTTGACCAATTGACTTCATATTTTGTATACGAGATGCTTCTTGAGAATTGAGTTGACACTATTAACAGCTTTGTAATTTGTTAACCTATGTCGGCCCGAAGGTTGGTCAAAAAAAATGTTGGGTCCAAATTTTGTCCGATTTTACGAAATAGTGCTTTGGCTAAAAAGGAAGCCTCAAAAAAAATTTTTTCAGCGGTTTATGACTTTGGATTTTTTCAAAATGTTGTATTAACCCATTTGCTTGTCTGTTTGTATAACGTAACTTTCCTATAAGCTTGGAACTTGGAATTTTCTACATAGCTCAAAACTGGATCTTAATGCAATATTTGCTGGCTTTCTCTATTTATTAATTTATTTATATTAATATTCATAAATGATACTGAAATATTTTAAAACCATCGGTCACTGTGGCCATTATACTCCCTATGTTGGTACTCTAGATACCTAACCATTTCACCACCCAGGCTCCCAATTTTTGCATAAGTTGAAGAAGAAGGTTTTTTTGTGATTTACAATTCTTGCATATTTTTAGGATGCAAGGATTTATGTGAAAATTATACTAAGTCTACATGGAGCTAGCCCAAAATATTTTACACTTTTTAATCAGATTTAAAAACGTAACATATTTAGAAAATGTTTGTAATGCAACCTTATTAATTGCTAAAGGATCACATATACAAGAGAAACACCTGTTGATCCTCTAAAATTTAAATTAGAGGAATTAATGGATTAGTTCTTTAACGGTTTTTTGATACTAAAAAAATTTCTAAAATTCGTTGGACATATAGTGGGACAAAATCATCGTATCTTTCCAGGAATTTCAAAATTATTATAATATATGTTAATTAAGTCCAGTTAATTAAGAGAAACAAAATTTTTATTATATTTCATTTAATTCAAAATTCCAAGTACGTTTTATTAGTTTTTTAAACCTTCCTATTTTTTTAAAAATTGAAATAAAGTAATTTTTATAAATTTTTTGCATTTATAACTTGCATTTTGCCCCAAAAAATTATAAAAAAATTTAAATAATAGAAAATAATTTTAAAAAATTAAAAAAAAACGTTGATAATGCATACATAATCCAATAATGCAGGAACTTTTAAATTTTTTATTTAGTTTTAGGTTTATAATATTTTTTACATAAACTAAAAAAACAAATTTAAATTGAAAAAATATAAATTATTATTATACATTTTATGCATAAATTTTTTTGAATATATTATATACTGTTTTTGAAATCAAATAAAAATAGCAAATATATAATATTAAATTGACTCCAAAAACATTCGAAATTTATTCAAACTTTTAAATATTATACATAATGTAGAACTAGCAATATTGAAGTTCATTCTCCATTTAATGTAAATTTTGGAAAACAATATTAGTAGCAAAATATATATATATTTAAAAAAAAAATTGAATTTATGCAATTTATAGATTGGTATTTCAGTTATGACTTGACCTAAATATTAAAATATATATATACATATTTATATAGATATTGTATTGTATACAAATATTTGCATGAAATGAAATTTATAATAATAACAAATTTATAAGAATTTTCTAACAAAAATAAATAAACAAATAAAACTTTAAGCTTGCATCCATGTCCAATTTTTTGAAAATCAATAAATATTTTTTATTTTGTAGTACTTGTTATTGTATTTGTATCTTTAAAAAACATTAATATTCTCATATTGTTACAAATTATATTTAAAAACAACTCTGGTATACAATATAAAATATTATTAATATTGTAATGTACTTTAAATAATATTATAGGGTTAACCTCCGAAAAAGGTCCTATATCCAATTGCTTTAGTGCTTTACGGTAAAAATACCTTAATTCACTTTATACAGATAAATGCGATACTGCACCTAATTACATTATGCAGTTTGCATCCACTGCTATCCTTTTTTGTACGTGCTAACTTTTTACAGTTATAAGCTAAACAGCCTTACTATGTGCATGTCAGAACAAAGGGAAATATTATATTCTTATTAAAAGAACTGGATTCAAATGGATTCCACATGCAACTTAAACAGGAGATAGTCCTAGGTGTTATAACATGTAGAAACTACTTAGATTTTCAATAGATACAATTCTATTTTTGTTTATAATCTAATAATTTTATATTCCATAAGATATTTATTTATCTGTGAGTTATATTATTTAATTAAATTATTTGCTTATGTTTTATATTTGTTTTAATTGATATATTAATATTGTTTATTAAAGATTTAAAATTATTAACTATTGGTTAAGCCATTAATTTGAATCCAATGGCGAATTGTAGCTGAGTTTAAGGGAAAACTAGATAAAAGTATTTAATTTTTACATGGATCCCAACTCGGGCCTTTTGCATAAAAGGTGTATGACTTCTCCGCACTTCAGTACAGATCTCTAACTGTACTTTGTAAATTAAAACAGTAATTACATAAAATAAATTAAAGTAATCAAAGGCATAAATAATAAGTTCGTAATACCTGAAAAATATGTTTCACAGTACATACTCAAAGTTTATAAATCAGTTTAGCAACCCCGTGTAAAATTAAATTCAAATCCGTCACAGGACCATTGCGGAAATATATCCATTTACATATTATGCTGTTTTAATATTCTATTCTACATTTTTATAATATTCAAAGATTTACCTTATAAAAATTTAAATTTATTGAATTTATTTTTCGATTTTATGTTTATATTTTATTCTATTTTGTTTTATTTAATTCGAATAAATTTAATAAAATGGTAAAGGTACGTAATCTATACATGTCATTAAACCAAAAAAGGATAACAGACTCTAAAAAATGAATAATAGTAAATATCTACAAATATAGAGTTAGGTACTAATACATTGTAAATAAGGATTTTAAAACCAATTGGAAAACTAATAATTGCAATGTATATTATAAAAGCGCGATGTTATAAATTTACTTATTAATAATTAAAATTAAAAAATTACTATAAGTTGTGGTTTTGTAATTATCTTATAAATTTATTTTATTGTACTTGATATAATATAAATGCAATATAAATTTAAATTAAATGATTATATTAAGAGGTACTTGAAATTTAAAATAATTTCAAAATTTTTATAAGAAAGAAAAAACCAAAATTATTAACTTGAAAATATAAATTTAAAACTTCCTTTTATAACATTTATCGTGTTTCTAATTTTAAATTACTTTTAGTAATTAACATAAGCAACTACTAGCATATTTTGATGAGTAACGAGTATTACAAAATTTATTTTAGAAACATAAAATTAACTATGTATCTTGATTCAAAAATTATTATTTCTCATTGGGTTAATAGGTCTGTTTGACCTGGCTGATGGCTCAAGGTTCAAATCCTGGTCAAATCATATCTAATAAAAAAATAAATATAGTGTAGGTATATTAAAATAATTTAATAAGAAGTCCAAATGTCAAATAGGCAAAGGATTAATACTATCAATCAATATTTACGATTATCTGGTACTACAAATAAATAATTAAATAAATAAAATGAAGTAAAAAAAAAATATTCTTTTCAATATATACTTTAAATAAAGTAGTACTAGCCCCCAAAAATGTAGAAAATAAAAAATTGAAGGAAGATCTTGGATTGAAAACTTTTAAGCTTAAAATAATGAAAATTTTCATTAACCAAAAATTTATGGTGGATCTTTTGCATTTAAAAGTGTTTTAGTATAAGGGGATATACAAATTATATCCCAGAAGTGGCAACCATTTTCGGCTGCGCACATTCCAATACATTTTCCATAACTTTTCGTAAAATTTCCGTTGTTATGGCTTGAATTTCATTGCGAATGTTTTGTTTTAGCTCTTGTATAATAGCTGGCCTTTTTACGTATAGCCTTTCTTTCAAATAACTCCAAAGAAAACAGTCTGGTGCTGTTAAATCCGGTGAACGTGAAGGCCAATTGAAAAAGGTCCCGTAACAGAGAAATTGTGTCCCTTGCAGTGAGGGTTGTGGCTTAATCTTGTTGGAACCACAACTGTGGATGGTTTTCTACGGCTGGCCTCAAAAAATTGTCCAGCATCGTTCGAAATTCAGCACCAGTAATCGTAAATGAGGCATTTTCAAAGAAATATGAATTCAACATTAGATTTTCAAAATAAAATTCAACAATTGTTGATCTCTGTTGTGTTTGTGTACTGTTCCATTTCTAATTCCCCAAGTTTTCTTCACAAAATTCTGAAATAAAAATAAAAAAAATATTAATAAATTTCAATAGTTATTAAACATTCAAACCATATCGGCCGTTTTGCGCCACCCTGTATGTATCAACAGCAATTCAATGCAACCGATATATTAATTTCCTACACTTATATAATCCAAAGTTGATTAAGATTTATTTTTTTATGATTAGCTTTTTTTCGAGGGTGTGCGGTAGTTATCCGAGTAGTAGTTACAACCTCTACTTCCTTTTTCGTTCACATTGAATTTTAAGAAAAGTAAAAGAGTGCTATTAAACAGTCGTGTAAAAATTCAATGTTCCATCTTATTTCGAAGAATTCTTGAAAAGTGTGTGTTAGCTACCCTAACTTTATCTGCAATTCATCATTAAATTTCACGAACAAAAATTGGACGGGTTAGAATTAATATACCCTACACCTATAATAAAGTAAAAAATAAAAACTATGGTAACCTATTTTAGGGGATTTAACTTGTTTACCTAGGAAGGTACTTATTTTTAAAATTATGTAAAAAATGTAATCAAAATTTTGTATTTAATTTATATGTAAAATTTTTAAAGAGTAAAAGAATATCTTCACTAATTTAATCGGTCGCAATGTAGGTAATATGTATGTAAAATATTTATATAAAATGCCGACTTCTCAGTAAATAGCCAATTTTAACTAAAGATTATTAAATATATACTGAAAATTTTATATTTTAAAAAAATTGAATTAAGGAGAACTTTAAAGTAATTATAATTACTAAGTTCCATAATAATTGGGTCATTTTGAAATCATTTAAACACTAAAAAACATTATACATTTATAATTTATATTTCTTTCTTAATTTTTCAATATAAAATAACTTAGTATTGTTGTTGTTATTGTTGTTGCTTTTACTGTTAACTTGTTGTTTATTTATTTTATATTGTTTATTATTTTCTATTGTATCCTTGCCAGTTTTCTTTCCTTTTGTATTTTGTACTTATTCTATTTTTTTTTTTATATTTTTGTTTTTTTTTCATTGTTATTATTAATATTCTTGTTGAACTCATAGGTGGTAATAATTAAGTAATTATGTCATTCTGACAAGTTTGTTCTTGTTGTTGTTTTTTTCACTTCAATTTTTTTTTTTTTTTTGAATTTTGTTTTTTTTTTTACTTCACCTCATTTTGCTAATTACATTTTGTTGTAAGAATTTTTTCTCATTTTAATTTCATAACTGAAGTCTGAACTATTTAAAATTAAACAGATTTACATATATATTAATTATTACTATTAAATATAAATAATCTATCTATATATATAAAAGCGAATGTGTGTTTGTTTGTTTGTTGGTAGCGTATAAAATCCTAAAATATTTATAGCCGATTACTATGAAATTTTGTATATATAGATTTTTGATTACTGGGATTGTTTCGAAGCTAACAGACTTGCGTCAAGTTGGAGCTGTTGTGCAAGGATTTAAACTTTGTTGTTGTAAAATAAAAATGGTTTGACCAATTGACTTCAAATTTGTATACGTATTGCTCTTTGACAATGGAGTTATTAAATCATATTGGTATGCCACTTTGTATGTTAGTTTTTTGACTAGCACTTTTTTGACTCAAAAGAGGGTCTTAAAATGTTTGTCGGGTGCGATAAACTTCTACAAAAGTTGTTTTAAGAACAATTCAATTTTCCTCTCTCTATTTCAATTCGATTTGTGTTTTAATTGTTTTCAATAAAATCAACTACAATTAAAAACCCATTTAGAGGCGCAGCAACGCCAACCGGGTATTAGCTAGTATTATACATATAGCTCTGAAATATTTTACATACTATATCAAAACTTAATAACAAAATGGATGTAAATAGTTTTGAATTGGTACTGTGAACATTTTTTTTTTTTTCCACAGTTTTCTTTTACATTTTAAGTGTGGTTTAAAATATGGGTGCAGTGTAGTGACTGGATATTTAACATAATAATATTTACAAAATATTACACAAGTACTCGTATATGTGTAACTTAAGAGTATAATGACGTCAATTGAATCACTTATAAATGTAATTAAAGCCCCTTTTTTATTTTGTTTAATGTTGGTGGTGTTAATTTTTAAGGATACGATGAAACAAAAAAAAATTATAAACAAACGTAAACACATACACATACACACACACACAAAAAATTTTTTTTTTGTAATTGTTAATTTCATTTTCACTTCATATCATTGAATCTGGTGTCCCGTTATTATGTTTTGTTTTTATTTCGAAATTAAATGAAAACAGGAAAATTATAAATTTTGGAATTCGTTTTTTTTGGGACGTATCTCCTCTCTGTTTTTTATCTGTATTTTCATCGCTATCGCCATTTTTTTTTTTTTTTTGTTTTATTTCTTTTTTTTTTATTATTTCATTCCACCAAAAAATATTTTGCAGTTTTCATTTCATTGTCATGATTTATATTTATTTTATTAAAGTTTTGGTGTAATTATAAAATAGGGTATATAAAAAGTTATTTTACTTATTATATATATTTTATTTTTATTTTATTTTATTTTATTTTTTTTTTTTTTTTTTGGAAAATAATATTTACTTAAAATAACTTTCCAGAAATGTTTTATGGCGGTCAAAAACGTGATAACAATGTTTCATATTTTTATAAAAAAAAAAAAAACAAAACAAAAAACCAAAAGTAAAAATTCAGAGGGTAAAAAAAAGGGAAGGCATAAATGACAAGGAATAAAATTATATCGTCAATTGAATTGAAGTGAAAATGATTTGAAGTTAAAATGATTTGAAGTCAAAATGATTTGAAGAAATAAAGAATAAATGGAAATTATGGAGGGTCATAATATAGTGGTGAATAACTTTAATTTCATGATTTCAATCAAATAAATAGTGGAGTCGAAATCATCAAAGAGATCCGCATGTTTAAAATGGCAGTTGAATGTTAAATAAACGTCAATTTAAAAGTGTCAACTACATAAACATATATTTCTTTAACTTTCTCCTCTTAAGAACTGAGTTCAAAATTTGATGTTAGGGGTTACATTATTAAATTACATAATTAGGTCTGACAATATGTTTCGTTCAATTGATGAATGGGTTTTTTTTTTAATTTTCTTTATTCCTTTTTCACTCAGTTAAAAGTATAGGGCATTCACCAAGTCATTTTGACTAGGCTGCGCTTTCTTTAATCGTTATATTCACTTAGCAGTTGATTCCTCAGGGTATAGATATTTGTATAAGATTATGAATAGACAAATGTAAAATATTCTGCGCCATCTATTATTTTACACAAGACTTATATATACATATATTTATAAATAATCTTATTTTATATTACGAAATAAACTATTAAGATATGATTACATAATTTAGATATTTTGCCCGGGATTTGTACTGCAAACCTTTCACTTGGCCGGGTTTTTACCTATTACGCTCAGATATGGATGAATGTAGTAAATTACCGAAATAACAGTTATGACTTTTGGTATATACCAAAAATATAGCACTGCTTCCTTGTATCCTTAAATTTACGTGAAATTTCCTATTAGTTGTAATAATAAATCAAAGTTTAATCAGGTATTTGTCTAGTCAATGTAATACTACAAGCCTAATGAAGAGACCAGTAGTTCTAAAAGATTACTGGACTTTTTATAAGTATAAAAATCATTGTAAAGTAATGTTCAATTGCAATTTCCGTTCCGAATATAAATAGATGTATGAAATAGTGTTTAATATCATCAAATGTAATTCGTAAATGTTTGTACATAATTTAATATATAAAAAAAAAAACCAATTTTATAACTCGCAAATTTTCAATCATTCGTTTTTAATTACATGTTAAATTATGAAAACTCTCTTAAAATTGGTTTAAAAAAAGTGTAACTATGACAACCAACCAAAATAGAAAACAAAAACAATTTTATAACTTGTAAATTTTTAACTCAATTCATTCGTCTTTAATTATTAAATAATGAGAACTCTCTTAAAATTGGTTTAAAAAAGGTGTAACTATGGCAACCAACCAAAATAGAAAAAGCTAGTTTATTTTAAATTTTGAAACAAATTTTTTCTTTTTCAACAAAATCAAAAGTACCGTAACTGATTTTTTATTTTTTTTTTTTTTATTCTGAATGAAGAACTATGAATACTTTTGCCCATAACACCCATTTGTATTTCCATATTACATATTTACATATTATAAAAAAAACAAAAAAAAAATAAAAGTATCTTATAAATACCATAACGCACCATCTATACAAAAAAGATATATTTAACTTTTGCATGATAGCATGAGAAATATTCGTTAAGGAGTGGTTCAAAGCGTAATAAAATCATAATTTTCAAATGAAAAATAAAATATATATATACATATATTATAATATTAAATTTAGCGCAAATCGTGTAATTTGTATCTACATTTATATTTTTTATAAAGTGAGGGGGTGTAAAAATTGTTAATTTATTTTATTTTTTTTTTATAAAGAATTCAAATTAAATTAGAAATAATATGAAACATGCTCTTGTTTCATTTTTTAAAAATTTTTTTAAGATATTTAAATATTTTTGTAGCTTCATATAATTTTTAAAATTTATTTTTCTGTACAAAAAAAAATGAATAAAACTTTTTTTTGGTTTAAAATAACATTAAAATTGTAATAAAATATTTTATTAAGGTCATTAGATTCGTTATTATATTAGTGTTAAATATGACACACGTTTTAAAATCCTGAAATCATACATAAATGTAATTTTAAATTAAATATTTAAAGTAAAAATTTTTTTTTAAAATTGTTAAAGATACACTGAACTTTAATAGGGAGACTAAATTAGAAATGAGTACCTAAATATCTAAGTGAATAATATTTTAACAGTCTTGACTCAGAAAATCGAACAAAAATCTAAATAAAAAACTCAAAATTTTATTAATACAATTTTTTTTTTAATTATAATATGAATTAGGGTAACTTTTGTTAATTATAAATTTAAGTAAACTGTTGAATAAGCATAAAGCTTCATTATTATTGTATTGTAATATAACTCTGCCAGTACTCAATACATTTTTAGTTCCTTGCCTATTTCTACTTCGCCATGACTTTCAAATTCTATTATACATACATAAAAAAATGTTAATAATTCCCCATTACTTTCATGGCAAGACTCAGTAGGTTACTTGACAATTTGCCTATTGATGAACCTGAATTTTTACTGTAATACATTTCTTTATACCCGTATGACTATATAGTCCTAGGGTATAATAAATTTGCCATTACGTTTGTGACGCAGAGAAGGAGGGGGGGTAGATATAGACTCAAGTGTATGGATCGGATCAGAATCGAAAAATAAATCGATTTAGCTTTGTATGTCCGTCCGTCATCACGATAACTCAAAAAGTAAAGGAGCTAGGATTATGAAATTTTCACAAATTCGTTTTTATGCAAAAAACGGAATCGCTATTTAAATTCAGTCATTTTGGTCCACGGGTTCGAGTATTTGCCATACAACTTCTAATTTTATATGAGCATTTAAATTTGGTTGGTCTACTGTTGAGGGTTCGGGTAGCTGCCATACAACTCCTTCTTTTATATGAGCTTTACACTACACCTGATAAAGCTGGGTGTCTGAAATTTTGCCAAAAATAGTTTAGTGTAATCGCCAAAGTTTGGTTGGTCTACTGCAAAGGGTTCGAGTAGCTGCCATACAACTCCTTCTTTTATATGAGCATTACTCTACACCTAATAAAGCTGAATGTTTGAAATTTTGCCAAAAGTAATTAGCCAGATGATATAATGTATATGTTACGGTCATACGGGTATCCCAGAGTTGACACAGTCTACTCTACTACACTCTTCCTCGTTTTTTCTAGTAATATATTTCGCTAATAGCTATCTTTTCTAGTATAAAGAGGATCTTTTATTATATGAAAATTATGTGAGGCAATACAATATAGATTTATATTAGAATATTTTAAGGCTACGTTATATCGATTTGAGCTTGATGTATGCACTTGAAGAGTGAACAAGCGTTTGAGCTTTTTTGCGCCCATAATAAGCTATATGCAGTTGCCATGTAGCAAAACCGATATGCAAAGAAAATATGAGAAGATGTAGCCCTAAGTTGAACTGTAAATGTAAATTAAACAATTTTGTTAAATTTTTAGCATTTATTTAAATATTTTGAAAAATAATTTTTACACCTTTTTCTCTATGTGTTGATATAAAATTTTCTCCGTGAGAAGTGTTGCAAAAACCAGAATTTTTAAAAGAATGCTGTTATTTATTGCTTCTTTATCTATAATTATATTATATGCCAAACACATGTTTTTTTTGTAATTAGGTTTGTTCTTTATACAGTGGTTTTCTAGTCTTATTAATATACGCTATTTCGATGTTTTTATTTCAAAAACAATTTAATAACTTCTCTGTTTCTTGTGTGCATTTTATAAAATTGCTCGTCTTCTGCATTAGTTTGAAGAAATGATTTCAATTAATATTTCTTTAGTGAATAACCATCATCCCTTAATAAAAGAAAAGAAACAACGACCATTGTAAATGATGAAGTAAAATTACTAGCTAGAAACTACGGAATACACAAAGTACTATGAAACAAAAACTTTAATTAAAAACATACAACTACAATATACGTGCATAAAAAAGCTCAAAAGCTTGTAAAAAACGCTATAAACGCACACAAAGACAAATCTATATCGCAGCCTAATGCTGATTATTTCTTCCATAAATATACCTTTTGTTTTCTTTCTCTCCTCTGATTTTTTCATCATGTCATTGTATCAATATACAACTATAGCCGGCAAATCATTAAAAACAATCATATGGTGTCATGCAGATTTCACTGCATGACATGCAATTTCCTTGTCAAACTAGTTTTATAATAATAATAATATAAACAGAACGAAAACCGGTTATAATTTTTTTCATTAATTCTCGTGTTTTTTTTTTAAACTTTAATCAAACTTTTATTGACAGCAAATAATAACTACACAATACGTTGTCATGGAATCGTTACCCAGTTAACATTTTAATAACAAAAATACTTTGACGAATAGATAAACTTTAAACGACTAAATTAAAAATTTAGATATTTAGTTAAAGCGCCTTAAAGTTATTAAATCACTTAAAGCGATATACATTTCTGCAGCAGAATACGCTTTAATTCAATTTTGCTGCAACAAATGAAATTGATCAATAAAAAACCAAACTAATTTAATGAACTTCGTAGAACGACCCTGATGTCCATATTTTTCCTACTCAGTACTAATAGGTACACTGACATTATTTATTAAATGCATACTTCATAAAACTATAATTTTGACACATTGATTTCAAAGTTTCCCAGTTTTCCAACCAATTTCATTGATAATTTCTATTATTTTACAAATAATTCAACCTATTTAACTTAATTTTTAATTATTTACCGTCTTTAATTAAAGTATTGTCGAAAACTTAACAACGCGCATACAAAACTCCATTTGCATCAAACTAATCACCAAAATAACCAAGTGCTATTTTCATCAACATTCCAATCCGTTAAATTTTTAAATTTAGCAAAAGTTAAACTTTATAACAAGTCAAAAAATTATCTAATTGCAAAAAAAACACGAGTTCTTAAACACGTTCGATGAAAATAATTTTGTGTTTACAGTATAATCAGTAAAACGTAAGAAAAAACTTTCCTTTTAAACTATAAAAATTTATAAATTTCTATAAAAGATTTACCGTTGTGAAAAACTGTCTTTAAATTGAAATAAAACAACGAAAAAAAAAATTCAACACAATCAGAATTTAAACAGAAAATTAAAAACAAAAAAAAAAAAAATAGTTTGTTGGTTTGTTTTGGAAAAAAAATTCCCTCAAAACACAAAACAAAAAAAACACCGCCCATTGCTATGGTAACGAAATTTTATTATTGCCGTTGTGCCAAAACATTGATTTTTTTTTTTGGTTTTTCATTTTAGAAAGTAGAAAACATTTCAAAATAAAATATCAACAAAGTTAGTTATAAAAAAATAAAACAATTTTTAACCATTTTTCTTACAATTTTGCATGTTTTTTTGTTATTAAATATTTTTAAAACTAGTTTTTTTTTTGTATTTTTATTTAAACCAAAAAATATAAATTGTGCAGTTACAACAATAAAATAGTACAGGAATATATCAACAAAATAAAAACTCTCAGTTGTATAAAATACAAGAAAAAGAAAAATTTGAAATAAGCAAAGAATAGTGAAAAAAATTTTCAAAGGTAGTAGAGTTGAAAAAAAGAACAACAACTACCTAAACACTCACAGATAAATAGTTGTACCTAAGTTGGTTCAGATTTTTTTTTTGTGCATTGAAGTTTGCATTAAAATTTGAAACCATGATGAGTAAGTATCTATAACAGTACAATAAAAAAAAAAATAACGGTAATATAGAAACCAATGTTTACGTCTTTGATTTTTGTTTTTTTTTTTTTTTTGTATTCTGGTGTTGTTTTATTTTTGTTTTTGTTTTTTTTTTTTAGTTAGCAGATTGTTTTCCACATAAACAGTGCAAAAATACAAAATAAAATAAAAAAAGTTTCACCAATTGTTCCAATTTTCTCAGTGTACAAAAAAAACAAACAAATTTTTTCCTAAAGTAAAAAAGGAAAATAAAATTCATCCTTTTCGTTTTCATAAAAAAAAAAAAAAAAACAAAAAACAAACAATCAAAAAAAAAATATCATGCAATGTTTGTGAAAAATTGAAAAAGTTTTCCACCAGTGTTCGTAAAACCATCAGTTTAATTTTTTACGTTTTTTTACTTACTTTTTTTAAAACTAAGGATTCAGTGGAAAAAAAGCACAAATAAATAAAAAAAAATAACGGAATAAAATATCTTCTTCTTATCCTTTAAAACAGTAAAAAAAGAAAAAAAAAACAAAAGGATCGAATAAATGAAAAAAAAAACAAAAACTCTTAAAAGAACGTTATAGAACTTTTTGTTTCTTTAAAATTGACAAGTAAATACTTAAAAAGCAGTTTCAAGTTAAAAAAATTTTCTTTTGTTTTATAGTTTTTTTTTTTTTTTTTCATAGATCAAATCCTGAAAACAGGATGGCAAAAAAAAAATAAGGATATGAAGGATATGATACAACAATAATAATAATAATAATAAAAACAATAGAAAAGTAAAAAAAAAATTTCAAAACTAAATAATCAAAAAACTAAAATGCCAATGAAAGAGATATTATTATTGATGTGAAAATTGTATGTAAAAAAATTTATATAGTATGTATGTATGAACTAGGTATGTATAATATGTATGTATGTAGATTTGGATAGGTATAATTTTATGTGCCAAATGATGAATAAGCAAATTTTCCTGTATCAAAACAATCAGAAAAATCAAAAATACAATATAAAAAAAAATACAAGTTAAATAATATACCGTAATTGCAATTGTAGTATAGATTAAATTTAATTGGTGATAATTTCGATATTTATACTGCGTCCTTAAATTTTTAATTCTTAAAAAGAATTTATATTATAAGACTAGTGGTGTATTGGTTAGGACGTTAACATTCCAATCGAAGGGTCTCGGGTTTAAACCCTGCTGGGATCATATTTAATATAAAAATTTTACTATTATCTTGTACTACAAATAAATAAATAAATAAGAATTGATATAGTTGCGCTGGGACCGTTTCATTATCTCGGTTTAGTAAATCTTTTTTTTTAAATCTCGTTTTTAGAAAATCTAGTTTTTAGAAAATTTCGTTTCAGAAAATCTCGTTTTTTATTGAAAAATCTCGCTTTTTTAGAAAATTTTTTTTTAAAACTGAAAAATCTGATTTTTAAGGATTTTTGAATTGGATACAAAACCAGAATTATCAGCTTTTTCCAGAATATAAAAAAAAGTATTTTCTAAAAACAAGATTTTCTAAAACGAGTTGTTCTAAAAACGAGATTTTCTAAACGAAATTTTCTAAAACCAAGATTTCAGACCCAACCCAGTTGCGCTGTTACTGGTTATTTAAAAATTATAGGATATTTTATTAGATACATATACGTATGATTTATGTCTGTTGAATGAATTATAAATTTCGGTTGAATGAAGATATTTCGGATTTAAAAATTAGGTTTTTTTTTTTTAATTAATTCAAAATTTCATGAACCTACTAAAAAGTTTTAAAGATTTTTAACTGGATATCCTATAACTATAATAAATTAATCTTCAGTCATTCATTCTTTATTTATATGTTGATTGTGGGATTTCTTTTTAATTTATAGTGACTTGTTTAATAAGAAAATTAAATTCAGGATTCCCGTAAAACGTTTCTAAATGGTTTATAGGTCTATTTAAAATTTTATTTAAAAATTGTTAAATTTTAAACATTTTATAAAAACAATGAAAAATTTTTTAAAAACTTCTATTGTATTTCTTTTAAAGTTTATTTAAATATTAGAGGATTAGTATTTAAAAGCCTTTAACTTCAATTAGCTACCAATACTTGTTAACCATTTTGTATCTTCATTTAACGAAATTTTGAAAGCTGGTCTCGGAATCCGTTAGGTGAGTTTATGTTGGAACTGCGATATGTTGCATTGCGTGTATGTTGGTGCGTTTATGTAGGAGTGATAAGAACGTCGATTAGAGCATAGCGTAGAAAACTATATACATGATTTAGATTTAGGTGTTTATATTGAAGCATCGCTTTGATCATCGATGAACGATACAAATTTTCTACGCTATGCTTTTCGTATCGACACTCGTATCCCTTATTACAGCTCCAACATAACGGCAGCCTTATGTCTATTTCTAATTCCCCACTCCTGAACAAATTCGATTGTTTTGATCTTTCCTTTCACTTCCATTTTGTTCCGGACTACTGGAACAATCTGTATACCGCACAAAGTTCGCACTGTATATCCTAAAACAGTTTATTTAAAAATAAAATTAGAAAAATATTAACATTTTATGAATCATTAAAGACATTCCTCTATTAGTTAATAATTTCGATATTACTTTTTAATTTCATATTTACGAAACGAACTAACAAATTTAAATGTATTTGCATTAGCAAAATCTTAAAAATATGCTAAAAATGCAAAATGATTACCACAGTTTATTGTTTTATTTCTTCTCTAGTTCATAAAGTTAAATTCTTCTATGAAGTCAAGTGGATATTCTTGTTCAAATTTTCCTTGAATCATTCAATTTTTTTTTTTTAGGTTTTTGTTTTTTTCCAAAAATCACTTAAACAAATCAAAGCAACAGGCAATCTTAATAATAATTATACATCTATACATACATACATACATATGATTATTTTACTACATTCTTGCATAATATCTATTAGATAAAATATAGTATGTGGTATGATGACTAACATATCAAATACAGTGACTTGTTTGTTAATAAAAAAAAGCTAGAGAATGATTAATGAAATTTCTATTGACAAGAAACGTCAACATTATCAATACAATTATTATTATTATTATTTTTATTTTTATTATTGTTTTACTTTTCTACGTTTATTTACTATAATGTTTATTATCCTGTTTTTGTTCAAGATATCTATATAATACAGGGACGTGTTTGTTTAACTGTATTCTTAAGGACAGTTTTCTTTAATAGTGTGCAAGTTTTTAAATTTAGATTTTAATAATTAAAGATCAGGTGTGGTCGTAAATGTAAACTTTTTGACGTAAAATATGCCATTTGACAATTATTATGATTTTAAGACCAAACAATTTGCAATCAGTAGACATTCAATTTACAAATAAATTTTTGTGGTCGTAAAAGTAAATTTTTAAGTTTTGCAATGGATATAAAATCAAGAGATTGTTTATGTTTTCCACTTTTGAAATGAGTTTCCATCGCCAATCTTGTACAAATTAGTAGTTTTAAGGTGGTTGTGTCCCACAGCAAACTTTGTGATTCACTTTCAGTTTCACTCCTGTTAATTTAAATTTAAATTAATTTACAAAAAAAGACATAATATTTTCTTACTTACATTATTAATCATAAAAATAAAATAACGCTGAACGCTCAAAAAACTGTACCTTACTACTTGGTAAACTGATTGTAAATTAAAAATTTAGTTTGCATAGTTGACGTTTACTTTACACATATTTCACATTTACGACCAGGTTCAGTTAGCAATGATTTTTTACATAATTTTTGGTCGTAAATTCAAAATATGCATATTGACAGCAAATTTATATTTACGATCATAAGAATCACAAGCAATTAACTTCTATGGTATTTCTTTTAAATGATTTAACTTATTTGTATTTACCGTTATGTTAAACAACTAACTAATAAGATATTTTGTTAGATTCTATTTATTTATTTATTTGCAGATAGCTTTTACCACTGCTTCCTAAGTGGTTTGTTGGGTGTTTTTAATACTTTCTATTTATTTATAGCTACAATATTATTTTTTTGGTTTTAATTATATTTGGTCACCATGAAAATCAGTAAGAAAAAAATGTTTTCCAATAATTTTGATTTTTTTTCAATTAAAAATTCATGACTTGTACGGCAATCGAACCCACACCCCTCGATTAGTAAGCCAAATGCTTTCCTAATAACTCACCGAAGTTACGAAATTCTATTAATTTAATATTATACTTGTACACTTTAGTCAAAAACCTTAAGATTTCGATAATATAAGTTTTAAGAATTGTTTTTTCAACCGATCCAGGCGGAAAAATATTTGGTACCAGCCCTGAAGTCTGATAAATAATTTTTAAACAAGTATACACGTACATATAAAAATTTTTTTCCAATTCAAAGATCACACATATTAATTTATAATTTGATAAGTTTTATAAATAATGGAAATTTTTCAACCTATGATCTAGAAAAACAATTAACTGTATCTGAATAAAAAACCAATATATAAAATCAATTTATTATTTTGACAAAGTTTCAAATAAGTTAGTTTATCTAACAATTATGAGTTTTTAAGGTTTTTAGGTTTCAGGTTTAAATTCTTTAAAAAAATTCTTAAAAATTTACTTTGAGTGAAAAGATATTTTAGCAAAAGAAATATGTAAGATAAAAGATATGCAATTGTACAATTATACAATTATTTTTAATTAAATTTTATTTTGCAAAATTTCAGACACCCAGCTTCAAAATTTACACAGTAATGCTCATATAAAAAAAAAGTTGTAGGACAGGTACTCGAACCCGTGGAGTAAACTGGCTGGATTTCAATAGAGATGATGGCTAGTGCATAAAAACGAATTTGTGAAGATTTCAATATCCTAATTCCTTTATTTTTTGAGTTATCGTGTGGACGAACGGCCATAGCTAGATCAATTTACTTTTTTTTTACAATAATTCTAATCCGATCCATACCTTAAAATCTATATCTGCTCCCCTTCTTCTCTGCGTCACAAACGTAATGTTGCCAGTTTACGTTTCATTCAATTCTGTCTAAGATATTCGATTCCCCTTATTGTTCTAACAAAGTTTCAAACTACTTCAGATAACCTTTGGTTTCTATATATTCTATATAAATAGGTTGACCGAGCGTTAAACCAGTTCTACTATACGCTTGCGAAACCTGGAAAGTCACAGATAACATATCCAGAAAACTACAGACTTTTGTTAATAGGTGTCTGAGGAGAATATGCAGGATATTTTGGCCTAATACAATTTCAAACCAGGATCTTCTAACACTTACTGCCAGCAAACCAATAGCAACAGAAATCCTATGTAGAAAATGGCGGTGGATAGGCCACACCCTGCGGAAGCCGGACGATGATATTGGTAAGCAGGCATTTCAATGGAATCCTCAGGGAAAACGAAGACGCGGAAGACCACGCAACACCTGGGTCAGAACGGTCTTAGCAGAGTCCCGGCAGCAGAGTTGGGCAGAAGTCAGGCGAATAGCGCAAGATCGAGATAGATGGAAGGAGTTTGTTTCCGCCCTATGCTCCGACAGGAGTGGCATTTATTGAAAATACGTGTATTGTAGAGTTTATAGTTGTATCTGTAATTTTATTTTTACTTGTAATTGTAATTCTCTAATTATTCGTGTTTTGAAATAAATGTAAAGGAAGAAAAAAAAAAAAAAAATAGGTTGACCATTATAAAAATTTTTTATAATAATGTACTACGCAGGAAAATACATAATCGAAACACTACTTTAAATTGTTAATCCCAATCAGCTTTGTTCATTACAACCCTACGATTTTTCAGAAAAGTTCCACGAACTTTATCAGCTGTTTCATTAAAAAATTAGTTTACGAAAGCTTTACTAAATCTTACATTCCTCAAAATTAGAGTTAATAAAAACTAATTTCATATTAATTTGATCACTATACTACAGCTGCACTGCACATCCATTAGTTAGGTTATAACTGCATTCATTCCATCAACTTAATTGTTATACATATATTTGACATTACAAAATGATTTGTCATTTGAGAAAATAATTAATTTTGAATATATTTAGATTTTAGTTAAAGTGAACAATTTAAGGTTTAATGGATAAATATAATAATAATATTTTTTAAAATGGAGTAAGAAAGTGCTTATTGGTTATCTAATTAAAAAATATGATTTAACATAACCTATTCAAATGAAAATCCATCTATTATGAAAACTTTAAATTAAAGCCATAAATTTTTAGCACATTTTCAAAAAATTTTGTAAAAATGTGCCTATATAGTTTCACTCTGTCCGTCCGTCCGTCTGTCTGTCTGTCTGTCTGTCTGTCCGTATGTTTACAAAAACTTTTACATCGTTTAAAATAGAGAAAAGAAATTTTAACCATGAGTAGGGATTACAAAAAAAAATTATTTCGTAGAAGAATTTTTTTCTCTAACCCCACCCGTTACGGAGCTGTAGCCCCCAAAGTTGGGAAAAGCCCTATATTCAAATTGTTATATCAAGAGTTCTATTAGGTGTATTTTTAATCTGAAAACGGCAATAGATAGCTGGTTTTATAAACTTTATAAATTTTTTAAAGACAAATATTAAGGCTTGCCATACGGTACTAAAATTTACTATTATGCAAAACTCAATTTTTTCAAAATTTTTGGCTACACATATCTTCTATACGGGCCAAGCTAGGGTCTTGAGATTTTGGGAGTAGTTAGATCCGTAGAAATTAGTAGGAGTCGGTTAACAAATTTTTTTTGTCACGTCCACCTGTAACTTGAATACCTGTTCAAATTTTTTTTTGTTAATATACAAAAATTTAAGGTCCAACATTATACTTTAACATATGTTTAACATATGCGGTTCTTTAAATTGAAGAAAGTGTCTGTCAGTTTTAACCATTTTTGCTTATATAGTAAAATTCTAAATAAAATTCCAAATTTAGCTAGAATTCACAATTTAATTCCTTGAACCTAAAAATGTTGGGGGAAGGGGAGTAGTGATAATTAGATCTTTGAGAAATTGGGCAACCTTCCCCATAGAGGTGCTATTAGGACTTAAAAATTAAAAAAATTACGGTTTTTTTAAATAAGTAGCAACTTAGTCGTATATATTTCCTAAATTAAAAGTTAACATTGAAGCTTCAACATTATATTCCGATAAATGCTCAGTATGAAACACTATACTATTTTGAAAATGTGCTTTTTTAAAAACCCTTGGTTTTTTCATCACTTGTTTAATTATCTTTTCCCCTCATTTGCTCTTTTATAAATATAGGTAATATAATTGGAAGCAGAAAAGAGTTGAAGTTAGCTCTGCATAAAGGAACACAAGCAATTGTAAGAAATAATTTTTATAGGCAGACAGATTAATATTATAATGATTCTTTAATTTTAATAAAATTAATTACTTTAATAAAACTAAAATAAAATAAAATCTGAAAGATTTAAAAATTTAAACTTGATAAAAGTTTTAAAAAAATATATTCTTCTTGTTAAAAACACATTTGTTTAAATTTAAATTTCCTAATAGTTAACTATTATATTGAAATAAAAGATAATTCTTTGTTTTTTACAAAATAAATATTTTCTTCCAAATTCAAATAACTTGCATACATAAACAAAAGAAAACTTAAAATTTATATATTGTTAGTTTGTAAATATTTATATTTAATTATTTTATCAAGAAATTCCAAAAAATTAAGAAAAAATTAAGAAGTTCCAAAAGATTCAATTTGAAAAATATTTCTATATAAAGAAATTTTTATTATAAAATTTGATGACATGCTTTAAAGTCTTGGATTATTTCAAAATTACGCATCTTTTAATCCATATATTGTTAATATAATGTTACTAATATATTTTTAAAAGAGACCTACGGAATACAATACTGGGACCATTGTTTATGAACCTCCACATATTATGTGATTTTTAATGTATTGTACATGAAACTTTTGTATGTAAGTTTGGTGTTGCTATGTGAACAGAGTTGCAGACTTCCAAAAGTTGGGAAAGTCCTAAGTTCAACAAGGTACTGGTTCTACGAAGTATATTTTCAATCTGGACATATCAAACGACAGTTGGTTTTATAAGATTGTTACTTTAATTTACCGTTTGAGAAACTCATGGTTGAATAATGTTTAACCCCTTATGTCTCCTAAATGCATTAAGTTAGAAACTCTAAAATTTGAGAGTAGTTATTTCCTTGGAAATTAATATGAATCATTTAAGAAAATATTTTACACATGTAACTTAAATACGTTTTCAATTTTTTTAACTTCCACCCACAGTTTGTTGTATTATAAATGCTTTGTTAAAATCGAAAACAGTTTTTCTTAATTTGTTACCTAATGAAAATGAAAAACCTAGGAAAAGTTTTTAAGAAAATCTAAGAAAATTTATGTGTCATTATTTTAATTTCGAAAACCCCAAACAATTAGAGAAGAGATAAATCTTTGAGAATCTGCATCAGATTCCTTGTGAAATATTTTTGAACCTTCAGGGTGCTCAAAAAATAGAAATTTCCTCGTTTTCGCTGATGTTGTTCGTTTTGGAGATGCAACTTTTCATAAATGCTTAAAAATTTCTCTGTCGGATATCAATGAAAAAGTCTCGAAGACTCCACAAAAATTAGTTCAGGCTCATAGTTGCTGGATTCCCTCTACTTGGGCCTTGAAAAAGATATTAATCCCTAACTACTACCTAAGTTAATAAATTGTGCGTCAATGCGGATAGAATGTTAATCACAAACAATGTAATGATAAACGGGTGTGTCTGACTTTCCGTTCCAGATGCAGCAGTTACATTATTTTTTTTACAATTATGTAATAATTTCAATTCAATTTTATTTAAAATTGAAATTTCAAAACAAATTTTTTTTTTTCAACATAAAAAACTTTTAAGATGCAACTTATATCTTAAGATATCAAATATACATATATGAAAATTGAATCTTAATCAATTTAATAGTAGAAAAAAAACATATATTTGTACTTAAAAGATTTGGTTTTTACTTATTTTAAATCTTTATTTGACCAATATGTAGTTTTTGTTCATCAGGGACTTATCTAGTTATATAATATTTTTTTTAAATTTGTAAAAAAAAAAAACTTACAGATAAGCTTTTTATATTCTAATTTCTTAAAAAAACAAACTTTTACTTTCAAATTATACATAGTATGTAAGTATCTATATAAAAGATATTTTTTTGTCATTTTATTTCAATTTATTAAAATTGTTTCATTTATTGAAATATGTTTTTTTTAATTTGAGTTTCTACAGTTTTTAAAATACAGGGTGTACAGGGTGACAAATGCAGAAGCACAGTGTTTAAAAAAAAATTAAACTTTTGAAATTTAAATATTCGTTTAAATACAAATTTAGTACGTCACATTGTAAACAACGGAGGGTAGATACCAGGCTCAAGTGCATGGCTCGGATCACAATCGAAAACTTAGTCGATATTTGAAATTTTGTGTCTGTTCGTCCTTCAGGGCAATAATTTAAAATCCGAAAGAAGTAGGCTACTGTGACAAAAGCTTACAATGTTTTACCTCCTGAACAAAATTAGTGCAGCCAACAAGGCTGAAATTTTACTTCAAAAGTTAAACATATGAAAACATATTAATCAATATTTACTTCTGGCAATTAATTGTTTATGTTTTGTCAGCCATTTATATTAATTATTATTACTTTTTGGTTTAAAATTGGATAATGTAGAATTATTAAAATTAAATATTAAATTTATTTATTATGTAAATAATATTAAAAAATTTAAAAAAATAAATTTCTTACTTTACTTCAGTTAAAAGATTAAAAAATTTAATTATTTATTTAATTTGTTTACATTAAGTGAAACTTTTAAACATGTTGCATTGTGCTTGAAAAATTTGATAGCTACGCTTTTTGACATTTTGCAACTTCGATGCTGCGTCATGGCTACGATCATTGTGGCCAAGGCATTAACAGGAATAGCCAAAGCTTACACAAAATTTTAAGAAATTTTTAAATTTAAAGATCTGTTGTACGGCATTATGACATTGATAAATTCATAAAGAAAATCCAATCTGCTCCTCGTTTTCTTGATATTTTATGTTTGCTCTAATTTTATATAAGTAACTCAAATAGAAAGAACCCCATGCTATTTATGTTCATATTAATTTACAAGTTAAAGTTATAATAAGCGTTTTACAAATTATTGTTCTCCATATCATAGTTATTTAAAAAAAATGTAACTTTTAAAATTTTTTTGGATAAGAATAACAGTATAAAAAATTGTAAACCATTTAAAGTGAATGTCAATAACTGTCAAAAACTGATGCAAATCGACTTTTAAATAATTCACACTGTGTGTGAATTCACAATGTGAATTCACAATTTCAATGAATGTATTATAAATTTTGTAAGACCTCATACTGGTTACAATATTTTTTTGGTATTTTTTTTCATAAAAACTTTTTTTCTTAAAAGAAATTTATATCTTAAGATATTTTAATATTTAAAAACTTTTGAAAATTATTAAAAAAATTTTATTTTAAAAGAAAAATAATTTTTTTACATTTATTTTTTTTTTTTTTTTTTATTTGACATTTTCTTTTTTTTTTTTTTTTGTAGATATGGAAATGTTCTTATTATGTCAAAGTTTCTATTGAAAGTTTATGGTAGCATATACAAAATATCTTCATTTGGGACTTTTAAAGATTAAATTTTGAAGAAAGAGAAGAAATTTTGAAAAAAAAAAAAAAAAATGGGGAAATGCCTTCGAAAGTATTGCATATGTCTTCCAAAATCAAATACTAATGAAATGTAAGTATATTAAAAAAAAAAAAAAAACATTTTAAATACATCTTAAAATTTCTTTTTAATTTATTTAAAAATTTTAGAAAAGTTTTTAATATACTTCTATTGGGATTATCAGATTCAGGAAAAACTGAAATTGGACATAAGTTTTCTGGAGATATAAGAAAAGATTTTGCAATAACAAATGGTGTAAGAAAATTTACAAAAACTAATCGATTTGTATTATGGAATATCACAGAAATTGGTGGTAGTTCAGATATGCAAAGAATCTGGCATTATTATTTTGTAAAGGTAAATATATATATATATAGGAAATATTAATTTTAAATTATTTTAATAAATTGGTGTATAAACCAATTTTTAATCGCAGCATGATTTTATCGATTCCTATTTTAGCAGAATATTGTTTTAATTTTTCATTTTTATATACAAAATTATGCTGCGATGTTTAATGTTAGACTAAAGAGTGTTAAGAAGGATTGTGTCAAATTTAGGATACCCGCATAAAAGTATTATAAACATATCACCATGGATCAAGCTGGATTTCAATAGCGATGACAGCTCTTGCATAAAAAAAATATATATAATTTTAGAAACCAGCTTCTTCAATTTTTAAGTTAGCGTTCCGACGAATGAACGGACACATAGCTAGTTCGATTTTCTTTTCGATTGTGATTCAATCCATACATAGACCCGAACAATAAGAAGTTTTTACAAAAGAATTTTTAGGGAAAGTATCTGATTAGTTTATTAAAAATTTTGCTGCGATGTTTAATGTTAAACTAAAACAGGGAAGAGCGTACAATAGGACTGGGTCAAAATTAGGGTATCTGCATAAACTTATTATAAACATTATATCACCATAGAATCAAATTGGATTGCAATAGCGATGATAGCTCTTGCATAAAAACAAATTTATGATAATTTCAGAAGCCAGTTCCTTCAATTTTTGAGTTATCGTTCCGACGAACGGAAGGACACATAGCTAGTACGATTTACTTTTCGATTCTGATTCGATCCATACACAGGCCCGAAGAATAAGAAGTAGTTACGAAACAATTTTTGGACAAACTTCCTGATTAGTTTATTAAAAATTATAATGCGATGTTTTATGTTAGGCTAAAACAAATTCTTTCTATTATTCATTTAATTGTCATAACTGCTTGCTGCAGATAAAATCTGCCCAGATCTGTTCGAATGATTTCCTATTTTCAGAACACAACGATAATTAATTGTTCGTCTTTATTGTTCATCAGAATTGATATTTGCACTCATTTTGG
This sequence comes from Dolichopus griseipennis, assembly GCA_963082915.1. Classification (NCBI taxonomy): domain Eukaryota; kingdom Metazoa; phylum Arthropoda; class Insecta; order Diptera; family Dolichopodidae; genus Dolichopus; species Dolichopus griseipennis. The sequence continues at coordinate 52,631,342 of OY720441.1, forward strand.
GTTGAGGAAGTTGGAAGACGCATTCTGGGAAAGCTTCTGTTTGGCTTTATTTAGAATATTATGTTGCATTATGAAGGAGTTCGTGGAGCAAATAAGACAAACTATAGTGGAAATTATAAGAAGTTGCGATGTTTAAAAGTGGATTCATGTTATCTTAGATCTTCAATAATTACTTTTCGATGTAAAATGTTAAATTTCGTGAAAATTCCTGTACTTTTTTACAATTGTTCTACTGTGATCTTTTCTTAGTCAAAACCATTGATATGACAAAAAAAGACCTAAGTCTGTTTGGGATATAATTGGCTTGCACACTACCAAATTTGAGACTGTTGGTTTTACACCAAATATAATATTAAATTAATAATTTCAATACAATATTTTCAAATTGTTAAAACACTTATATATTATAAACTTGAACAATAAAATCAGAATTATTAATTAATATTTTTATTTTATTTAATATTTTTAGACAATGGGTGTTATATTCACAATAGATTTATCTAATTTAACTAATTTGCCAAATGCTTTTAAAAAACTCGAACAAACTGTTCATAATCAATATATTCGTGGGAAACCAATTTTAATATTTTTAACAAAATGCGATCTAGTATTAGAAACAACAATAAATGTAACAGAAATTGAAGAATTTTATAATTTAGAAATTTTAGCAAATCGTTATCAATCTCCAATGCTTATGGAAGAATTTAGTGTAAAAGATGATTCGGGTTTTGTAAGAGGTATTGAATGGTTAGATTATATAATTTCAATTAATTGGAAATTATTAAAGAATCGGATTAAATTTGATTCTGAAACTGTCGAAGCTAACAGTAGTGCGCGACGTCAAGTAATTATTGTAATATAATTTGTTATCAGATATGAACTAATAAAACGAAACTTTAATTACAGGAATCGATTACTCAAAGACCTCATAGTGCACCAATTTTAAGGCATAAAAAACTTCGAGTAGTTAGACCTAGATTTGTACAAACATCAAATAAAATTCCACTTCCAAATGGAACTATAAGTATAAATGAAACTGAAGACAACGAATCCAAACCAGTTGTGAGTTTTGAAACTGAAGACAACGAATCTAAACCAGTTGAGAATCTTGAAAAAAAGATTAAGGACATCTCAAATGATAATGAAACCATAGCAACAATTGAAAAATTGAATGATGCTATTATATCGAAAGATGTTTTTGGACATAAAGTTGAACATAAAATATTAAGAAAGAATAAAGTGGCTGATATTAATTCATATAAAATTGATTTAATACAAAATCATATTGTAGAGATAAATAATCAAGCTTAAATTAGTATTACAACTATATTTAGTTAGTTTTAAAAACTATTTCAAAATTACAATAGACTTTAAATGCTGTTCATATTAAATATAGTTTTTTTCTAATATTATATATTTTAACTTTTTTTTACAATTAATAATAAATACTTTGATGTTGTTGTGTGATTGTGAAGAAATTTTAAAATAATTTAAAACAAAAAGATTTTATAAAATATAGTTAACAAATACAATAATTATCTGCTTTTTAAATTCTTGGTTTTGTTTAATAATAAGATAAATAATAAAAACATGACAGAAACTGCTTCAAATTAAAAATTGAAATTAAAAATTAACTAACTCAGTAGCTAATATATATTAGAATCGGAATTTTTCCTAGACTAAAAATTTAAAATCAAAGATTTTAAGACTGACTTTCAGTTCACAATCCTTAAAATTGAATTTTAAGCTAATCGACTTAAATAATAAAAGTTGTACATTTTTGTAAATGAGATAGGGGTAGAACAGTTCACAATTTAATTAATTGTCAATTAAGCATATACTGCCGTGATAAGGAAAAAAGTCGTAAGCGCCAAATTTTCGGGATAATGGAATATTTAACATCAGATAAATGTCCCACACCTTTTTACTAAGAATGATAAATGTCACATATCTCGTTGCAAATTCATTTAAAACTAATAACTAATATGTCGCATCTATCTGTAAGTCGCATATATGTCTAAGATTTAATAATTTAATAAATCTAGTATTACTTTGCAAAAAGTCGTATGTCCAAAATAACTATGAACGCCTAATACTATCTTGTCTCTAGTAAGTTCAAAAAAATTGTTTTTCTTTATTTAACATTCATTCAAAAATTTATCAACATTCAAAAATTCAAAAATAATTCAACATAGCGATTTGTGAATATGAAACACTAAAAGTTAAATTACCTAAAACCGAAAAAATATAGAAACGAGTTTCCTCCTTAGGATGGCATTGTATAGTTAAAGAATAAAAAACCGGCATTGCTAATTTAGACTTTCTAACTCTTAGAAACTTTTCTAAAGCTTGGAATATCTATTGATTAAATGCACAATCAGAAGAATGTTTTTTACTATATAGTATTATCAAAATTTCGAAAATAATCTATAAATTTCGAACTTATAGATGTCGGTATTCGGTTTTGATTTTATATGTAAAAGTGCAAATATAGGAGTCTGTATACAAAGGGTTGTTTAAAATAAATTGAAAAATGTACTATTTCAATTTTTGGTCCTTCATACAACTCTTTAGTGATAATCTGCGTCTCACTGACTGCTCTTTAATCTTTTTGCCTAGATAATCAAGACTGATGACTTTGGGGAGACAAACGTTTCTTTTTAGAAAAACGTGTTAAAATAAAAATTTTCAAATTTTATACCAATGACCCTGAGAGATCTAAAAAATAATAAATTAGGGGAAAGGATATCGTCCGAAAAAACAAGCATTTTTTTTTTTTAAAAAAAAGTGTACAAAAACCAAAAAAAAAAATTGTTAAATTAATATAAATAAAATTAGCATCTAAATTGTCCATTTTTATTTTGTAATAAAACCGTATTAGACCGCAATTATATAACATGTTTTAGATAGGCCTATTTCAAATCGTATATATATATATATCTTATGTAGTGTAAATTAGTGTACAATTTAGAATATCTAACATAAACTTTTAGTTATATTTGTATATGTGAGTTATATGCTTTAAGTTAAATGTCAATTTGTATTTGTTTATGATACTATTTATATATAAACTAGCTAATAGATGGTGCACGTTCTCGCGCCTCTTAATGAGAGTTTAGAAAAAATTAACGCAAAAATTACACATGCTCTAAATTTTAATTTTAGATTGTATTTAAGTAATTTTTTTTAAAACGACTTTTCTATCGTCGTGCTAATTTAGGTTAATAAATTCTTAATCTGTTGAGAAATTTTAAGTCTGCTTAAAGAGTCAACTCTATTGTCAAACAGCAACATGTGTACAAAAAATGAAATCAATCAAGCTGCTTTCATTTTAGAACCAAAAATATGTAAATATTTGCATTACAGTCCAACTTGGCGGTCCGTTAGAGCAAGATTTTTAACCTAGGATTTCTTTCCGTACCCAAAACCGGCTGAACTGTTTAGGAGTCTATTCGCTACATACAAACAAACAAAAAAACAAACTTTCGCTTTTATGGAAATATAATTAAAAAATATAGGCATTGCCATTATTTGAAACTCAATGACTATTTTGAACCTATAGTCGATATTTGAATCTATAGTCGAAAACCAAATAATAGGATTTTAATTACCCACTTGGTTGTTAAATAGATATACACATGAGAGTTCCGCACTCTAATCAAGCTCCATTTATAATTCAAACAATATCACTAAATTATAACTTTTAAGTCAGGTTTAATATGTTTTGCATATAATATGAATTTATTTTATTTGATAACGAAATTTAATTTAGAAAAAGTTTTTGATTAAATTGCGCAATATACAATTATATAACAATTATCACATATTATCTGTGTATATTTTAACACTCTTACTTTTCTCTTTTCTTTTAAAATTTAAAGCAGAAACAATTTCTTTTAAATTCTAAATAATTTATTTATAAAAAATTTACAAAACAGGGTGTTTTTGTTTTTTTTTTTTAACCCCCCTCCTAAAAAATTAAATAAACAAAGAGGAAAATTTTCCAAAAAAAAAAAACAAAACATTAAAATTAAAGTTATTATTATTGCTATCATTATAAACGAGCGTTAAATTAACACAGGAAAATAAAAATTTGTAAATTTTGTCAAATTATGTTTTTTTTTTTTTGTATTGTAATGTAATTTCCTCTACGCCTCTTTTTTTTTTTTTTTATTTGTATTTTTCCACCACCATCACCACCAAAACCCCATTTAAAAAAAAGAAAAACTCACCACCCAAATTCAAACAATACGATAACTTCCCCATGAATATTTTCTCTTAAGAAAAGAAATAAGAACCCTCCACTTGCTTTTCCTTTTTTTTTTTTTGAGTTTTAAATTTCAAAGAAAAAGTTAAACAAAAAAGTTTATTTTACGCAAAAAAAAAAAACGCGGAAACACAACAACGAAAATCTTAATAAAAAAATCTCTGAATATTTTACGGAACTTTACAGATTCAAAAAAAGAATGAAAGCTAAAAACAAAAAAAGTTCAATTAATGGATCGATAACTTGTTGAATAACTTTTCTTTTCCTATTTTTATCTACTAACTAATTTATAAAATCGATTTTAACGGATGAGGGAAGGACGGGGGGCAAAGGTCGAGATTTTGCTACACTTTTTTGATAAAACCTTTAAAAAAATTTATAATTTTTCTTTGTCTGCTCTTTCCAACTTTTTTTTGTGTTGTCTTTATCTTTTAACTTCCGGCACAATTTCACTTTTATTAAATTGGCGGTATAGAAACACAATTATTGTGGTTCACCCAGCACTCAAAATAAACGCGAGACAACGCGAGAACACAAAAAAAATTACAAACTAAAGAGAATCATTGAAAAGTGAAGAATTTTTTTTTGTTGCAGGAAATGTTTTTTTTTTTTTTCTTTCTTTCTCTTTATTTTGTGTTGCCTCCTATTGTCTGTTTTTGAGATCAGGTGAAGAAACATTATAAAAAAATTAGATTGTAGCCAATATTTCGCGTGATTTTCAATTAATATTGAAAAAAAAAAACTATTTTAGGTTGAGAATTAAAAGAAATTGGTTTACTTCGCGGATTTTTCTTGTAAACATTTCTTTTAATATTTTATGCAACATATTTTGTTCGAAGTAATTAACAGGTTGTGAGCAGGAAGTTGAGAAAATAAGTAATTGGAGTTTTGTAGGTAGTTTGGTATACATAATTGGTAGGAATGATTCGATCTTCCAATCGGGTTTTATTTTGTATTCCAAATTTATTAATTCAGGTTTTAGCAATTTAGATTTATACACAAATCTAGAAGGGATAGGAAAAAAAAAATCCCAACTAATACAAAATCCCTTAAAACCAAGACCCAAGTTTGTGAAATTTGGTTTGCGAGATTGTTTTTGGAGATTTTGTCTTTTAGAATTTAGTATTGGTATTTTGTACCTTACCCTCTCTGGAATTAATCGTTTTTATAATTTAACTAACTGTAAAAACTTGTTTACCTTCAAAGGTTTTTGGTACCAAATTCCTAAGTTCTAATAATTAATTCCTATTTTCAAATATTAAAAAAGCTCATTCATAATTAAGAGGTTCCGTACGAGAAGTTCTTAAGGTTAGAAGTGTATAATAAAACAATGCCGATATTCAAAATTTTTATTAATTATTAAACTGATTTCCAATAGAATTTTTTAAATTATTTTAAACTTTACACTTTAGTGAATTGTATTTATAGAAAATAATCTTCAAATTTATCAAAAGTGTTTATATTAACGAAATTCCCTCAGTAAAGTTCTTTCACCTCCAAAATCAGACTTTCAAAATCAAATTAATTAATTTTTAATTTTTATTAAAATAAAAACAAATAAAAATTGCAGAAAAAATAAAAACTTTAAAAAACCTTTTAATAAGACTTAAGATATCAAAATCAATAAAACTTTGTCCAGACACAATATACAAAATTTTTTATAATTAATCGTAAAATTCATATTGGACTAAAACTGAATTAAATATTTGATTAAGACCAATGAATAATTTTACTCTAAAAGTTACTCTTATAGAATAGTAATTAAAAGTTATGTATGGCCAAAAAATAAAAATGGACAGTGATTACAAATTTGCAGAGTGTTAATTTATAAAATTTTTTTCAAGAAAACAAACTTAAACTATTAAAGGAATTACCAATATTAAGAATTTTTAAACAATTAACAATAAATATATTCACATAAATTGCTGTTAGCTTTAAAGTTTTTGAACTTTAAGCTGAAAACACAACTACAACGAAAAACGCGTCGTCAAATATTGACATTAAGAGAAATGTTGACAAAGGATTCAAAAACGCTAAATACCCTTGACTCACTTCAATAACAAATAAATACAATATATAAGTAATTAGAACGATTTTTTCATACTTCAAGACTCAACCTTCTTGTCGGTTGTGTTCGTCGACGAGTAAAATTGCAATTTTTTTAATTTTTTGTAATATTTTACATTAAGCATTTCAATTGGGAAAAGTCGAACAGCCTAAATGACGCAAAATCTCCTGCGATATCAAGTTAGAACCGATACTTTTTAAGTCGTATTTGAAATAAGTTATTACAATACGCTTCTTAAAGTCAAGCAAATTTTCGTTAGCACTGTCCTTCTTAAATGCATTTTAATCAAGTATTTAGAAATTTTTAACAATGAAGTATTTATTTTGTTTTTAATTTCCGAGAGCACGACCCAATTAAAGTCCCTAATATCTGCATTGGACATTTCCGGCTAATAGTTAAAAGAACCTGAATTATAATTTTTTGAGACTGAAAATAGCAGCGGTTTTGAAAATTTGAACGAAATTTGAAGTTCATCTGCTTTAATTAGTAGCTCAAGAAGTTCGCAACAAAACTTCATTCTAAATAATGCAGCACAAAAATAGAGTAGTTCTTCAGCATTTAAATCAGGTCAAAGATTGACAACCGACTAAAAATGTATAGTGATATATATTTTTTTGATGCCAAATTTCAGCTACTCTCGTTTGACGCAATTTTTATGAGTGTTTCCTTTTTTGTATAATCGAATGTGTGCACAAAGCTAAAATCGAAATCTAAAATAATAATTTAATCAGAACCATCTTAGTGCAGTTTCTCCGTCTTTCTGAGTTTACAAACAAATGCTCAGAGGTCATACATTATCATTTGTCAAGGTTTTTTTTATCCAATCGCGCACTCTGAACTATCTGACGTTAAAAAAAGAAACGCATAATGGATAATAGTCAAATCTGAGCACAAAAAGAAACATAGAACTTTTTTTTGACAGCTCTTAATCCGATCCACTTAAAAAAAACCAACACATACTACCGACTGTATTAAAAACTTGAAAAATCGTCAATCGCCACAATTGTGTTTTACATTTCAAATATTATTTTAACTTTCAATCATAAAAAAAACAAACCAAAGCTGGCAACTGTGACCAACAAAACAAAAAAACCCAAAAGAATTACAACAAATTTTTTTTTTAAAAGTTTTTCATTGTTAAATTAAGTGATTTTTTTTTTAACTTAAGAATATAATTGTCGACCAATTCGATTTGTATTTAAGAAATACAAATATAAATAAAGTAAATTACTTTAGAGAAAACCATTTTCCTCCAAACAAAAAAAAAAAAAATCAAAACAAAATAAAAAAAATTAAGAAAAAATAAAATTTCATTAAAACTTCTTTATTTAATCTTCAATATTAATCTCTAATTTAATTTTTATCTTTCCATGACCTGAGAAATTTGTCTTAAGAAATTTAAATAACTTTTTTTTTTCCTCAGTTTTCTTTTTTTTTTTTTCTGGATTATTTTGAACAAGACAATAACGGTTCTTGACTTTTTTTTTTTTGAAAATAAAAAAAACAATTGATGAAAAAACCAAGGATTTTTAAAAAAGCACATTTTCAAAATAATACAGTTTTTCATACTGAGTATTTTATCGGAACCAAATATATACGTTGGTGACTGAGGTACTACTTACTTATAAAAACAGTAAATTTTTTAATTTTTAGGTCCTAAAAGCCCGTCTATGGGGAAGATTGCCCAATTTCTCAAGGATCTAATCCTCACTACTCCCCTTCCCCCAAAATTTTTTAGGTTCTAGTAATTAAATTGTGAATTCCACAAAAAATTGGCATTTTACTTTGAACATTACTATTTAAGCAAAAATGGTTAAAACTGAGAGACACTTTCTTCAATTTAAAGAACCGCTTTTAAATTTAAGAAAATCTTTTAACATATGTTAAAGTATAATGTTGGACCTTCAAATTCTGTATATTAACAAAAAAAAAAAAAAACAGGTATTCAAATTACAGGTGTTTAAAAATAGCTAAATTACAATTTTCGAGCCCTTATAGCTGCAAAACAGAGGACGTGACAAAAAAAATTTGTTAACCGACTTCTACTTATTTCAGAGGATCTAACTACTCCTAAAAATTCAAAAACCTAGCTTGGCCCGTTTAGAAGATATGTGTAGCCAAAAATTTTGCAAAAATTAAGTTTTGCATAATGGTAAATTTTAGTACGGTATGGCAACCCTAAACATTTATTTTTTAAAAATTTTATAAGACCAGTTATCTTTTGCCGTTTTCATTTTGAAAATACACCTAATAGAACTCTTGTTATAACAATTTGAATATAAGGCTTTTCCCAACTTTGGGGGGCTGCAGCTCCTTTAAGGGTGGGGCTACAGAACAAATTTTTCTACGAAATTATTTTTTTTGTAATACCTACTCGTGGTTAAAATTTCTTTTCTCTATTTCAAACGATGTAAAAGTTTTTGTAAACATACGGACAGACAGACAGACAGACATAAAGACGGACGGACACAGTGAAACTATATAGGCACATTTTTACAAAATTTTTTGAAAATGTGCTAAAAACAAAAAAAAATGGAAGCAAAAATATATTCGTTAAAAAAGTTGAAAATTTTTCTTTAAAAAAAAAAAAAAGTTCGCATTTAGTTTTCAAAAAAAAAATAAAAATAAAAACAAAAAATTAAAAAATTATAAATTCTCCAGCTCTGTGTAAATTCCTTCAGGACTTATTTTTCTTTTAATTTTTTATTTTTGTGAAAATTAATTTTGAAAAATTTTCCAAACTCATAGCAACAATTATAGATATACACAGATCCTTATACACAGTTTCCATTTCAATATTAATTCTATCATTTTCATTCATTTGTTCGTTATAATTTTCAAGTGGAATTTTTAATCCTGTATTTAATATTTAAAATTGTTTTAGTGCTAATAGTAAAAGTGTTAAATATAGTCTTCCAATTTTGATACACTAATAAAATTGATTCTAGAATAAAAGCTAGATATATTAATATATATGTATAGAATAATATTTTCTTTAAAGAAGAATAGTGGTATAAGAGAAGCATTATTTAAATTGAATTTAAATTATACTATAAAATAATATTAGCTGTTAAATATTTTAATTATACCAATTAGAAATTAATAGTAAAAAACAATTTAAGCTTTTATATAATTTTGAATTACTTAAGATTTTAAAATAAATTATTTAGTATTTATTTATACAATTAAAATCACTAATCATTTAAATACTGTTTTTTTAGAAAACTTCTCAGTTATGCGTCTTACAAAATGTTAGAGTTACGTTTTAGCTAATATGTAAAATTATTAAATAAAATAAATATTTCGTAAATCGCAATTCCTACCTATTATAAATATAATTTAACAAATAGTTTTAATTTTTTTTCTTTAATAATGTAATTTCTTTCCCCTTATTTTCGAATTTCGATTTTGTTTGACTCTATTTCTATTCTATTCTTCATTCATGAAAAAAAATAAATTTAAAGGTATGAGTATTGCAATCATAATTAAGTATGTGAAGTATTTATAATAATTGGAGATGTGAAATATTTATTTTACATATTGGCAAGGTTTCGCCAACTTTTGTGTATTACATATTATATGATTTTATATTTCATTCCATTAATAAATATTTTATATTTAAATAATATTTGAGAAACTAAGGAGAAGATTATTAAATTAAATTTATAATTAACAAGTGATGAAAAAAATCAAGGATTTTTAAAAAAGGACATTTTCAAAATTATAAGGGTTTTTAAAAAATGACACTTTCATACTGAGTTTAAACTGAGTATTAACTATGAATAATAATCCAACCCTTACTTAGATAGCAGATTTCATGATGTTTATAAATTTTTGAAACTAAAATGTATAGGGTTGCCATATGTTACTAAAATTTACCTTTATACGAGGAGTTAGATTCTTTGAAGTTAGTAGGATTTTTCTTTTGTGGTGCTCACTGTTTAGGAGCTGTAAGGTCTCGAAAAGTGATATTTTGTTACTTTTAAACAACTGTAACTTAAATATCTAAATTTTTTTATTATACTTGAATACTGTTAATTAATTTATATTTCCAAATGTGTCAAAGTTTTTTCATAATATTGAAGGGTGACGGAGCTACAGCCCCCCCAAATTAGGATCCTCTAACCATAAGTTTGCTTAGTAAAAATTTCAGAACCTTCCCTATTTCAGGGTTATTAGGAATTTAAAATTGGAAAGTAATAGTGTGGTACTGAATGTGCTAATGCTGTGATTGAAGCATTATAGTATAATATTTTTTTATTTAATTTATTATGACAGTTGTTTATACATTATACACTAACATGTAAACTTATACGTTTCTGAGTCTAAACCTTTTTCAGTTATTTTTGCAGAAAAATAAGAATCATAAGATAATCTAATTGAAAGAAGGTCATCAAAAGCCCGGAAGCATTATATAAGTTTTAAAAAAAAAATAAGCGAATGAATTAATTAAAAATATAAAGTTAAATTATCAACTAAATTATAGACATAAGAGACATAAGAAACTTGTAAATGTACATCTATGTAGACATTAAATTAAAGAAGGGTTAAAAAAATTTAACCAGTTTCTGGGACCATATATATTAAATTGTACATAATCTATTTGGAAATAAAATATTTCAAAATAAAAATTAAATTTAGATTAATATCTAAAGTATTTATTCTACTAATTATTATACAGGTTTTAATTTAAAATATGGTATAATAACCGTCATATCTATTAAATATACGTAATCATTTTTTAAAATAATTATTCCCTTGATTTTTAGCACATTTTCAAAAAATTTTGTAAAAATGTGCCTATATAGCTTCACTCTGTCCGTCCGTCCGTATGTTTACAAAAACTTTTAAACCGTTTGAAATAGAGTAAAGAAATTTTAACAATGGGTAGTTTTTGCAAAAAAAAATAATTTCGTAGAAGAAGATTACGGGACTACAGCCCCCCAAAGTTGGAAAAAGCCCTATATTTAAATTGTTATAACAAGAGTTCTGTTAGATATATTTTTAATCTGACGACGGCAAACAAGAGCTAGTTTCATAAACTTTATAAATATTTAAAAGGAAAATGTTTAGAGTTGCCATACGGTACTAAAATTTAACATTACACAAAACTCAAATTTTGCAAAATTTTTGGACACACATATCTTCTGAACGGTTCAAGCTAGGGTTTTGAAATTTTGGGAGAAGTTAGATCCTAAAAAGTTAGTAGGAGTCGGTTAAAAAAAATTTTTTTGTCCAGCCCCATGTTTAGGAGTTATAAGGGCTATAAAATTGAAATTTTGCTATTTTTAAACACCTGTAACTTGAATACCTGTTCAAATTTTTTTTTAGTGATATACAAAATTCAAAGCTCTATAATTAGATTTCAACACGTGTGAAAAGTTTTTCTTAATTTTGAAGGGTGACGAAGCTACAGCCCCTGCCAATTCCAAAAAAGTCCTATATTTAAATTGATATAACAAGAGTTCTGTTAGGTCTTCTTTCAATCGAAAAACGGTAGAAGAGAACTGCTTTTATAGGCTTTACAAAAATATGTCGTTCAAATGTATAGGTTTGCCATACGGTACTAAAATTTAACATTACACAAAACTCAATTTTTACAAAATTTTTGGTTCCATATATCTCCTAAACGGTTTAAGATAGGGTCCTGAAATTTTGGGATAGGTTAGATCCTCAAACATTAGTAGGAGTCGTTTAACAAAATTTTTTTGTCAAGCCCCCTGTTTAGGAGCTATAAGGGCTCGAAAATTTAAATTTTGCTATTTTTAAGCACCTGTAACTTGAATACCTGTCCAATTTTTTTTTTATTAATATACAAAATTTAAAGATCCAACATTGTATTTAACATATGTTAAAGGTTTTTCTTAAATTTAAAAGTGGTTCCTTAAATTGAAGAAAGTGTCTCTCAGTTTTACCCATTTTTGCTTAGATTGCATAATTCTAAGTAAAATTCCAATTTTTTGTGGAATTCACAATTTAATTACTAGAACCTAAAAACATATAGGGGGCGGAGGAGGTTAGATGAAGTTAGATCCTTGAGAAACTTGGCAACCTTCCCCATTAAAGGTCTATAACAACTTTAAAATAAAAACTTTACTGTTAGCAGTAAATTTTATAAGTAAGCAGTAACTATTTCCAAGTAAATTATTCCAAAGTTAAACTCAGTATGTAATACAATATAATTTTGAAAATGTGGTTTTTAAAAAACCTTGGTTTTTTTTCATCACTTGTTTTTTTTTAATTTAATAATTCCATTGAAAAATTCATTTAATAAATGAATAATTTAAAAATAAATTTTAATACCAATCACTTCTGTTCTATACAATTTAATAATCATTAATTATTTAAAACCATTACTTAATTAATCCTCTTTTTTTTTATTTTTGTAACTACAGATTAATTGGAATTTAACTGTTTTTTCTCAATTTATGTTATAATTTGCAATTTTTTTAAAATTTTTGTTTTTAAAATACAACTTTTATGTTGTATACGTTTATTAAAACAGTAAAAAAAAAAACAAATAATTAATTTAAATTAAAGTCGATTTAATATGAGTATTTTATAAAAAATATCAGTTACAATATATCTATATCAATCAACTGATATATTATAAAATACAAAATTACATTATTACGAAAAAAAAAACAAAATTGTAATTTGATATAATTAAAAAAAATTACGTACATATTCATTACAATTTATATTTAAGTACATAATATTTATTAAATATTTTAATTAATTTTAATTGAAAATTTATTTTGTAAGGGAGTATTAAATAAAAATAAGTCATTTTCAATGAATTGATTGTTTAACCCAGTGCATTAATACATAATATAAAATTTTGATTTAAAGTTGACATATAACTTAATATGTAGGTTTTTCAAAATATTATACAATACAATATAAATATTAAAAACATTTATTTATTTTCAAAAGAATTCCAAATTAAATATTATTATTAAGAGTTATTATAATTATATCATATAGTATAACTCTTATTAATTATGTCATATAACTAAAAGGAATCTTTCAATCATTACTTAATTACTTAAGTATTTATGTTAAGTTTACTATGCCAAATAATTGCTAGTGATTATGAAAATTAAAATATTTTTTTTTGAATTGAAATATTAAATAAATAATCGAAAATAAAAATTTCTATCGTCGGGCCTCTAATAGTAATTTAAAATGTCAGAAGTCACTTAAGAAATAGAGTATTACATTTTCTAAAAGTTAACAAAAATTCAAGAGAAAGCTTATCTTATTTCTTCGAAATGCTTTAGACTATCCCCAATTAAAATAAAATATCCTATCTAACCGATAGCTCAGTGGTAAAGTGGCGGCATATCTAATAAAATAATATAGTGTATATTACAATAATTTAATAATAGGTCCAAATGTCAAATCGACAAAGGATTAATATTATCAGGCAATATTTACTATTGTCTGGTACTAAAAATAAATAAAATAAATAAATTAATAAAATATCCATTCACCACTTCCTTTTCCTGTTAGACAATTAAAAGTCAAAATCATTCTTAGAAGAGACGAAAACAATAATTCTTACCCATGAATTATGCTGAATGCAATAAAATTGTAATAATAAGACGCTTTGAAATTTCAAATTAAATGTCAATTCTTTGAAAATTTCAATATAACCGATTACACCAAAAGCGAGCCTAATTATACTAAAGAGACTAAAATTATAAATTAATTTAGTGAATTAAAAGCACTTCATTGCATTTATAACATTCCAAAACATCTCAGAACAAACGACATCATCACGTATAATTCCATCATTATTCCTCTGATATTATGTTGCGCAACTCTTATTATTTGAGTGATTAAAACCCACAAACTGCCAAGGATATTGGTCTTTTCTGATGGTTTTATAGGGGTTTGAACTGTTTCAACTAAATAAAAGTTTAAGTCTTCGAATTACGTCGAATCTTTCATTCAAAACACATTGAACTTACAGAAACTCTTTATTCCAAAACATATATTAATAGATACTACTTAAGAAAATTTTGATGAGTTTTAAAAGAATCAGTTTTTGTTTTTTCGCAAAAAGCTTTGATCACAATCTGAGGTTGTGCTTAAAGTGAATTATGTCTCCATCAATATTAATTCAACACGAATTAAAATAATGCATTGATGTCTTTGATAATGCATTAAAATAAATATTCTGAATTATTTTTTCACACAACTTCATTAAAATAATGCATTATGTTAAAAAATAATGCATTACTTATAATCCCTTACCAAAAAGAATTAAAAAAATAATTCAAATAATTCAATAAATTATTTCTTTAATTCAAAATTAGTTCAAATAATTAAAAAGTAATTCAATTAATTAGAATTATTTTTGGTAATGCATTATAACTAATGCATTATTTTTAAATACAATGCAATTTTTTATGAAGTAGATGAAAAAATAATTCAAAATAATTATTCTAATGCTGCTTAAATATTATTAAAGAAATTAGTGCATTGTATGTACCTAATTAATAATTACCAAAAATAATGCATTATAATTATTAAAGAAATTAATGCATTATATCTACCTAATTAATAATTACCAAAAATAATGCATAATAATTATTCAAATTCAACTCTCATCTCCGCTGTATAATATTTAAATAAATTGATGTTAGGTTTAACCCAAACAATTTAACACTTTTTTTTGATTCAAAAAGAACTAAGCATCCTTGAACTATAAACACAAGTTCACATTAATCTAATTAAAGTTTACATTAATCTAATAATTATTAATATTATCTACATATTAATATTATCAGCTTTTTCTTCTATGCACTAAAAAATATTATAAAATATTTAATTTAATACACAATATTAAAATAATCTAAGAATTAAAAATTAAACATTAATATAACTTACCAAAACTAATTGCGAACAATGTTAATAATCTAATTAAATTAATTTGATGTATCGGCTTTAATCCAGCCAATTTTCTATAAAATTTTATTCTTAATATTGTCCAGACCATCATTATGGTATCCATTTATTTTTGCTTCTCTATATATGAAAAATTTTAAATTAATATACGAGTACATATATTTTTTATATGTATATAATTATCTCCTTCCGTCTATTTTTTTTTGTTTTAAAATTTTGTATATATGTATATGTATATTCACTTTTACATATTAATATCCTTTCACAAAAAAAAAAAATCTTTTTATAATAGTTACACTTAATCCATTTTTTACATGTATTATAACACTTGTAAAACATTCACTGCAATTTAGTTTCAAAATTATTTTTTGTTTTTTATTTCGAATTTTTTTTTCTGTTGTTCATTCCCTTCATATGAAGCGCTTAAACTGTATATTCCACCGAAAATGAAGGGACCAGAAAATTAATATATCCTTGGATAAAACGCCAAAATAAAAAAAAACCATCAAATAAAAAAAAAAACTTAAAAACCAAATATTATTAAAATAGAAAAATTTCACACTTCAGAAAATCATATCGCATCAAGATCTTGTACATTAATTACAAATCCAATTAAGCCCTCTTTAAAGTTAACTCTTCTGTGTTTCTGTGTGTGTGTATAGTAACTAGTAAATACAATACACATTTTACAATATATTGTATGATGCTGATGAGAATCAGCCAGCTAGTGAATAGAATGAGTGAATCATTAGTATGAAGAACAAAGAAGTTGGAAGAATATTAGCAACCAGAGAGTGTTTTTTAAAATATCATTAAATTTTTATTTTAGGACATTCAGACATCAGTCATCAGCGATGTTGAATGTTGAACATTGATGCATCATTCAAAAATGAAAAAAAAAAAAAAACAAAAAAAAATGTTAAACACCACCCTTAAAAAAAAAATATGCTTAGAACAGCAACTAGTTGTTGTTGTAACTAGATGTTATATTTTGATGGATTTAAGAGAAGATTATATTATTTTTGTTGTTGTTGTTGTTGTTGTAGTTGTTGTACTCATTTTTCTATTCTGTTGTAACTCTAAATAATGATGAATATTTTTCTTGTTAAAAATTTTCCAAACCAGAATAACTGTATATTCTTATAAACATCGTGTTCATAATCATCATCAACATCATCATCATCATCATCATTATGTATGATGATAAAAAATTATATGAATATTTACTGCCACAACCATTTTAACATTTTATATCTTTAATGAATTCAGAGTAATCACTATGATAACGGTATTATAGTATCCAAGTAAATAGTATAAAGAAAGGAGCCACAACTAATGACTATATATATATATATGTAAATATATATATAAAAATTTACTGAAGTATCCAAAAAAGTGTAAAAATCAGTCCAAAAATCTGAAAATGAAAATAAAAAAAAAAAAAAAAATGTAAACATTACTAAAAATTTCATTATGTACAATAATATATTAATATATGTATATTATATATAAATTATATTATAATTTATGTATGTAATCTTGTATGATATTAAGTATTATTGTGAATATTGTGATGTATACTAATTCTTCTGTGATACGATTAACATTAATTATATATATATATATATATATATATAGTTTTATACATGGAAAAAGATATATTTATGTATATGTATGTATAGAAAAATTTATTTTAGAACTTAGGGGAACACCATTAGTTTGGTTAAATTTAGAACAAATAATTTTATATTCTTTTGTTATTTTTGAATGTTTTTTTTTTTAGTTTTTTTTTTTAATTTTAAGTTAAACATAAACCACACAAATGAGTTTTTATGTTCGACTCTCATTCAAATTGACAGTTGAAATATATCAAGAGAGAGGACCAAAATATAAATGGTTTTTTTTTTTTTTTTTTTTTTAATAGAATTTGGAAATCTGGAATATGAATGAAAAGTTAATTTAATTTATGTTATGGTCGATCATTTGTGTAAAAGTTGAAGTGAATGAAAAAATATTCAGGAAAGGAAAGGATGGATTTTATGCTAAGTGTGAACTACTACAATATATAAAAACATATCTTTAAAAAATTTTTAATGTATTTATTTGATATGTCATGGGTAGAATAAAGAAAATAACGGTACTTTTTTTTAAGAGCTAACTTTTTAACTTTTAGGCTAATAACCCTCTCTATAGTTTATACCATAGATACATGTTGAAACAGTAGGTCATATTATATTTGTGTTATTAGAAGTGATCTTAGTGAATTCCACATATAATTTAAACATGAGATAGTATTAAACCTTATAAAATTTGGAAATGTCTTAGAATTTAAAAAGATACAATTCTATTTTTGTTTATATTGTAATATTTTGCATTTGAGTTATATGGTATTCTATATCTGTGAGCTATATTATTCAATTAAATTATTTGTTTATATTTTATATTTGTTTTTATTGCTATATTAATGTATTTATACCCGTGCATACATATATGAACATCGGGTATATTAAAATTACTCCTCCGTTTGTAACGCATCGAAATATAAGAGCTAGATATAGTGTCAAGGGTACGTATCGAATCAGCATCGAAAAGTGAATCGATCTAGCTATGTGTGTCCGTCCGTCCGTCCGTCCGTCAGCACGATAACTCAAAAACTATAAGAGCTAGAGTTCTGAAACTTTCACAAAGTAATTTTTAGACAATTTCTAGGTTCCCTATTATTTTTGGTTAAAATCGGACCAAGTCTTCGGGGAGCTGCCATACAACTTTTTTGCACCAATATGAATTTCTTCAAAAGTAATTATACTACGAGAATGAAAATTACACACGGTTAGTTTTATAATGACTCCGGCACTTATATGAAGTTTCTAAATGTTAGGGCCCCATTTTCGGGGGGCTGCCATACAACTTCTTTGCACCAATATGAATTTCTTCAAAACTAATTATACTACGAGGCTGAAAATTACACACGGTTAGTTATATAATGAATCGAGCACTTATATGAAGTTTCAAAATGTTAGGGCCCCATTTTCGGGGAGCTGCCATACAACTTTTTTGCACCAGTATGAATTTCTTCAAAACTATTTATACTACGGGGATGAAAATTACACATGGTTAGTTTTATAATGACTCCGGCACTTATATGAAGTTTCAAAATGTTAGGGCCCCATTTTCGGGGGACCGCCATACAACTTCCTTGCACCAATATGAATTTCTTCAAAACTATTTTTACTACGCGGATGAAAATTACACACGGTTAGTTATATAATGAATCGAGCACTTATATGAAGTTTCAAAATGTTAGGGCCCCATTTTCGGGGGGCTGCCATACAACTTCTTTGCACCAATATGAATTTCTTCAAAACAAATTATACTACGAGGCTGAAAATTACACACGGTTAGTTATATAATGAATCGAGCACTTATATGAAGTTTCAAAATTTTAGGGCCCCATTTTCGGGGGGCTGCCATACAAAGTTTTCGATTCAATAACTTTGAATCTAATGAAGCTACAAGGTTAAAATTAAAATTGGGAAGATAAATTAATAGGGCAAGTTACTTGGCAAAGTTGGACATCACTCGGACCTTCGGACTTTTAGGGTGGGCCAATTTTTTTTTTTTTTTGTTTTTTTTTATTTTTTTTTTTTTTTTTTTAACCTAAAGTTATGGGACAATGAATGAAAATTTTGTTTGTTGTGTTTTTATTTTTTTTTTTTTTTGTTAATTTTTTTTTTTTTTTTTTACGTCAAAATTATGGGGTAATGAGTTAAATGTATAAGGGAAGTAAATTACGGTTTATTTTATACACCATAGTGGGTATGCACGGGTATCTAAAAGTTGACAAGGGCAACTATAATCTTCCTCGTTTTTATAATAATAATTGGTTATGCCATTAATTTATGAAAGTTGCACCAATTTCAAAAAGATTATTTTTACTTGGAATCGAACCGGGCCTTTGGAGTGAAAGATTGACAAGATCAACAATGTGGCGCTCAACACTTTTATTTAATAATATTTTTGTATACATAAAGGATTTTTGAACTGAAAATTTTTTACAAGTTGTCTGGGTCAAATACTAAAAGCAGTACAGACTTATCAAAAGTTGAAACAACTATCAATTTTGGTTTTAAAATATTAGATATAAAGAGTGCGTTGCCAAGTTGATATAAATATGGCTAAGAAACAAGAGGCAAAAGAAAAGTTCTGTAAATTGATATATTTTTAAGAAGTATTCTGGGTTTAATATTTAGTATGGTTCCACTAAGGAGTGCTACATATTTAAAATAAAGGATGAAACTATTACAAAGATTAGGATTGATATTACTACTAAGTTAGATTGTACATATAGTTATTAGGCAATAGATTTGCCTCTGCATTTAAACTTAATTTTAACTAGTATACGCGATTTTTAATTAAATATTACATTCAAGAAAAATGTAGAATAATTAAATATTCTATATATTATGTTCAATAGTTCCAACACTATTTTAAGTTTTATGATTGAAATACTTTCTTTTACATCGAAAAATCGAATTCAATTATTGAACCAAATTAGATATTAAAAAGATTGCCCCTACTACCCAGGACATAAATACGACATTTACTTTTTTTAATTTCGAAATATATTTTATAATTATAAGTTCGGAAGCAAATTATTATTTTCATTTATTGTCAATTTTTTTTTTATTTTTAAGATTTTCAAATTTTCATTTTCTTTTTGTGTATTTTTAGGAATTTGGTAAACGTGTATCTTAAAAATATTTTATATTTTTGTTCTGTTTTTGTAATAACGATAATTGCAACGAGTTTTAAATTAAAAATTAATTATTGTATGGAATTCTGTTTATTTTTTCTTTATTAATTTTTAATTAATTTAAAATGACAGAAAAATGTTACAAAATAAATTTCAATTAAAAGTAACAAATTTATGGAATGGAATGAATATTAAATTTATGATTATGAATTTTTTAACACCAAAAGCATTTTAGAATTAAAATTTATGGTATTTTGATTTGGAAAATTTTTTTTTATTTGATTCTGTTTTTCATTATGAATTAAATTTTGAATTTCATTCCTCTGATTTTGATGTTTTAATTAGGGAGATTTTGAAAGTTTCAGTGATTTCATTTTGTCAAACTAATAATATGTTTCTAAAATTCTATTAAAGAGATTAGAAATAGGCGAGTTTTAGAGAATATGTATAAGTTCTTGAAGGAATGGAACATAAAAAGCATCACGGTGGTAAAAGTGCTTAACTATATTTTAAATGGAAACATTCGAAATCCCAAATCAAAAACACCAAAGTAACAAAATCGCAAAATTTCGATTTTGAACCTAACTCTATAAAATCTCTCCTAATACAGAATCTCATGTATACATGTTTATAAATATTCAGGAAAAAGCGTATAACCCAAATTTAGTACCAAACTCTAAATGTCCTCTTAGTTTACGCTATGGAATAGTAAGAAACATTGTAGAAAATGATTTTTTCATTATAAAATATTAATTCTATTTTATTTTAGAAATTGGTGAATTCAGGGCTAGTTGGAATGGAATTACTAATTTGTAATTGGGATTTTGTGATTTGACATTTTTAAATTTCGGGATTTTGTGTTTGAGATTTTGTGTTTGGGATTTTGTGTTTGGGATTTTGTGTTTGGGATTTTGTGATTGGGATTTTGTGTTTGGGATTTTGTGATTTGGGATTTTGGGATTTAGAATTACGTACCAATCAATTTTAAATATATTCATATGAATTACAATCAAAATTGTTAATTTTTTGGTAAAACTTGAGAATAAATAATTTTTAATCCCAAAAAAAACTTATAGAATTATTAGGAGAAGGCTACAGGAAGTTATACTTCATTTATTTATCTTAAAATTTGATTTATCCAAAACGTTGTAGAAGTTTTGTGGGTAAGAAGATAGATGGATGCCTAATCAGAGTAGACAGATAAATGCATCTCGGGTAAAAAATTAAAACCAATATGTAAGGTTCAATATTTTAAAAATTGTACTAAAAACATGTTCAATGGGTTTTAAGCTGAAGTGAGTATCGCTTATAGGTTCAACTAAGACTGACTACTTTAGAATACTTAAAAAATTTTTTGTATTATATTTCTTATATTAATTTTTTTGCAAATATTTAAGAATTTCATTAAATTTTATAATGTTATCATACTTTATCATCAAGTAAAAACTGATAAATTTTATTATCTTCAGAAAATGCAAACTTTTTGAAGAATTTCATTATAACAAAAACTGCCGTATTTTGAGTACAAATAATTTGAATACAATGAATTATCGTCAATTACAACCTCAAAGATGCAATATGTTTGATGTAGAATTATGGCTGATAGAGTTATCGTTCCATACTTTTTCGAAAATTAAACTGACGATCCGGAAGTCGTGTATGGGGTGATATGAATTTTTGTAGGGTTCCTTTATGAAACGGGTTTACGTCAACAAAGCCCAAAACCTTTTGCAACTAATTTAATAATTTATATAAAAAAACGAGGAAGAGTGTAGTATTGTAGACTGTGAAAACTCTGGGATACCCGTACGACCGTTATATCGACATTATATCATCCGGTTAGAAATTCATCATACATCATCCAAAAGCAAATATAAGTTGAAAAGCAGCTCATCGCATCACTTGCATTACACCAACGTTATTTTATTCAAAGTTGGTCATTAAAGTTAACTACTATTGACAAAATCGCAGTCATCCACCATTATTAGGTATATAATATAAATAATGCTCTTATAAAATATGAAGTTGTATGGCAGCTACTCGAACCCCACCCCTGGAGCAAACTGGCTGGATTTCCATAGAGATGACTATATAAAATACGAATTTTGCATAAAAACGAATTTGTGAAAATTTCAAAATCCTAGCTCCATATTTTTTTTTTTTATCGTGGACACTTATTGAAGGACATGTATAGCTAAATCGATTTACTTTTCGATTCGGATCCGATCCATTCCTTTATGTCTATATCTGCCTCATCCCTCTCCGCGTCAAAAACGTAATGGCAAATTTAGTATACTCTTTTTACATATAGTCACACGGGTATAAAAACATAATAAATTATAATCTATCAGTCAATCCAAGTTGACTGTATTAAAAATACTATTCGCGCTTTCAAATGGGTATCAGAGATTTAACAAGAGCAACTATAATCGTACTCATTGTTTTGGTATAAGTATTAGTGCATACAAATCAAAAGCTTCAATCTCTTTAAAGTGTCATTATTATATAAAAACATAAATTTAATTTTCTTAATTCTCAGATACTTTTGTCTTTACATCACCTTTAGTCTTACTTTAAATCTAAACTTTTAAAATAAAATTTCCTTTGATATTAAATTTTATAAAATAAAATTCTCTTTAATTTTAATTAAATTTCATCATAAGTTGTTATTATCAATTATAACCACTTTAATTCAATTCATTTTGTATTTTCTTCCTAAAACTTTCATTTTAATATTTAATTTTTTTTAATTATTGTTTCTTTAAATTATCTTTATTTTTTTTTGTGTCTTCAAAAATCATTTATAAGGTATTTAAGAAAATTAACTTTATTAAAATTAAACAAATATCTGTAGAATACATTTAAGGTGAAAGACTTGTTAAATTACCTTTAAAAATAAGAGAATTATACAATGCTTTTCTTTCTTTTTGATTAAATTTAATTAAAAATATGTTGAAAAAAATTTTATTCCTTACACTTTCAAGGTAAATTTTTATTAAATTCAAAGTTTTTTTTTTGTATATTGTGTGCCACAAAATTAAAGGAATAAAGTTTATTTATAATTTAAAAGAATCTTTTGTATTTTGTGGTAAATTAAAAGTTTAAGATACAAAATTAAAACTGTTGAATCAAAGAAATCATGATACTTTCTATCTCGCTCTAATTAAAAATTCAATATATTAAAAATGGTTTACCAAAATTAAAAATTTATTATGTTGAAATTTTTGTAGCTTTAATTAAAAAGTTTTTAATTAAGATTTTTGAGAAGGAATTTTTAATTCTGATATTAAGACTGCACGCATTAAATTGGTTTAGAGTTGGCAGATAAAGTTTGTAGACACTTCCTCTATAGTGGATAGTATTTGCAGCAATCAATAGATAGGCTTTATACGATATAGGGAACAGCTTAAGAAAAGCTAGAATAGCATTCGGATATTTACAGTCAATATGAAGCAGCTCACAGATATCTAGATAGAGTGCCAATGGAATATCTTTGGCATTTGTAAAATTAGCTCCGACATATAATTAAAAAGTAATCCACAGACTTAAAGCTGCAATTGGAAAAACTGTCTCAAAAAAAATTAAGGAGGTTAAGGTTCGACAACGGACTGTAGCGCCATAGAAGAAGAAGTCTCACAAAATTATACCACATATTTTGACCAAATCAAATGCCAAAACTATTGAAGACCTCTTGATAATAATCGTTAAGGAGCCATTAGTAAATAAATCAGGTGCACAAAGTGGAGTTTAATTTAGTTCATACGTTTAAGAAATCAACTAGAAGCACTAAATGAATGATCTTAGAGTCGATCCATCAAGGAACAGAAAGATATGAGTGTCTAAACTATAAGTGGCGCAGAAAATTCAATTAAGATTCTTGTAAAACGCATCATCACTATCATCAGCAAATCGTATAAGATTAAGATGTCAAATTAAAGTCTATGCTCCCAGGAAATATTTTAATCTTGAGATACTATATATATATATTTGCGCATTTATTAATCTAAATTTCTTACTATTCCTTTATTTTTAAAACGTGCTGTATTTATTTAGTATGAAGACTCCTTAAATTAGGTTTAGGTAAAAATAGAAGTGATATAGAAAATTTATGTACGTATGCAAGTAGTAGGTATAGGCGCTATAATATTATATTTACATATATAACAGATACTAAATTTATGTATTGGTACATAGTACATACATATATATTATTACAAAATATGTAAATTAGGATATTTAATATATGTAAATAAGGGATGTAAAAAACCAAGGGTTTTTAAAAAAGTACATTTTCAAAATAATATAGCGTTTCATACTAAGTATTTTATATGATAATATTTTAATTAATTAACTTCATTAATTCATAAGTAATTATGAATAATAGTTAAATCAATACTTAGAAGCTTTAATTTTTAAGATTTTGTTGTCCTTCAATGGAAAAGGTTATCAAAATTTTTGCTTAACAAAATTATGATAATTCTCGAGGGTATGCCCACCTTCTAACTTCTTCCAAATTTCGAGACTCTAGCTTGAACCGTTTATTGAGTTTAAATTTGAGTTTTACATAATGATAAATTTTAGTACCATTTGACTTTCACATATTTATAAAGCTTATAAAACAGCTGTGTTTTACCGTTTTCAGAATGAAAATACACTTAAAAGAACTCTTTTTATAACACTATAAATATAAGACTTTTTGTGACTTTAGAGCGCTGCAGCTTCGTAACGGGTGGGGCTACAGAAAACAGTTCTACAGTTTTTTATAAACATACAGACGGGCAGACGGACGGAAAGAGTAAAACTATATAAGCACATTTTACAATTTTTTTTTGAAAATGTGCTAAAAATTGTGAATCAAATATGTAGACATATATGAGTTCTTTAATATTATTCATTTTATAAGTGCTGGAATATTATAAAAGCTGGAGGTATGTGCGCACTTAATTAGCTAATAATAGGTCATAAGTTGCATGCATAAATAATAAAAGAAAAAAAACAAAATGAATAATTTTTTTTCCTTCATTTTTCTTCAGAAAGTTTTTAAAATTTATGAAACATTAAAAATTCAAAATTACATCATATTTTATGATTTTATTAAAACATTACAAAGATAAAGGAATTATGTTGTTTAATGTTTTGTTGGGGAAATTTATTTTTTTATTAGTTGTATATGCTAACGTTATTATTAGTGTGTTTATTGGGGTTGTATATATGTGTTATTTTAATTAATTTTAATGCATAAAACATTTAAGTTTTTAACTTAATTCTTTTACTTTTTTTTACACTTGGTTTTTAACTTTTAGTGTTTAAATTATGCTAATGGGGAATTTATAAGGATTAAGAAAGAAATCGCAGAGGAAAAATAAAAGTAATCATTCATTTTGTAATAATATGTGTTTTTTTTGTAGTACGAGGGATATTTAATAAGTTATAGTGAAAGTCAGAGTAATGGAATTGAAGTTTTTTAAAAATATTTCCTAATATAATTCTGGGAAAATGGTAAGATATATTTTAAGAATTTTAAATTCTAATTTTTTATGATCACATAAATCAAATGGGTTACTATAACAAACAGTATTTTACTAGATATCATATAAACATATAATAATATACATAGCATATACAAATTATATAAATTTTTAGAAACTGAGAATACCTTAAACTTCGCACTATTTTTAATATTCTTTGAATGAGAATAAGAGAATTTGCTAAAAGTACAGTCAATTGCATGAAACATATTACAAGTTTACAAAATCTTATTGACAATTAATTGAATGTTTACTTTATTCATCTTATTCTTTATAATCAATTATATTAAATAATTCTTTTTTATTAACATTATTATAATTAAATGTTTAAAATGCTTTGCGTCTTTCCTAGTCTACAAACTAGGGTGACAATGTTGTGTATAATTCCTCTTTTTATACTTTTATAACTCTATCAGATGAAACGAAGTCGATTTTTGTCATAAACCAGTGATGAAAAAAAACCTAGGGTTTTTATAAAAATACATTTCCAAAACTACAAAGTGTTTCACACTGAGATTTGACTAAAAAATATATAAAAAAATTATAAAAATTAACTAACACTATTATTTACTCAGTGCATCAGGGTATTATTAATTATCAATCATAATGAAATCTATTTAAGTCTAAAAACCCGTTGCGATGTGTCCAAATATGATGTTAGAGTTTCAATGTTAACGTTTAATCTTGGTGATATTTACTAACCTAAGTTATTGATTATTAAAAATATTAAATTTTTAAGCCCTTAAATAGGGAAGGTTCCGAATTTATTTTGGCTAACTAATTAAAAAAAATTTTATGATAATAAACAAAAATGGTTAAAAGCTAGAGACAATTCAATTTTAGGGGCGCACTTTAATATTAACAAAATCTATTGACACATGTAAAATATAATATTTGAACATTTTTTTGGTTAGTATATTACTTCACATAAAATTCGACAGCTATTCACGGTGCAAGTGTTTAAGAATAGCAAAAAACTTTTAACCCCTTAC
Organism: Dolichopus griseipennis; assembly: GCA_963082915.1. Lineage (NCBI taxonomy): Eukaryota > Metazoa > Arthropoda > Insecta > Diptera > Dolichopodidae > Dolichopus > Dolichopus griseipennis. The sequence goes on from OY720441.1 coordinate 52,657,866, forward strand.
AATTTCCAGATGAAATTGTGGTTGCCACAAAAAAATTTTCTCAAATGACTCATACTAATTTTTAAAGATCTAACTTCTCTCAAATTTTCAAAATGTTTTCTCAAATAGTTTTTAACTTAAGCAGCCGTACACAAGATATCAAGAGTAAAACTTTTCCTAATGCTTAGTTTTGTATAACAATAGGTAAATTAAAGTACCGTATAGCAGTTCTATATATTTTAAATCATAATATTTAATCGGCTTATTTTTTCCCATACAAATATAAACATCCTTTTTTAGAACAAACTATTTGACCAATTTTAATGAAACAACAATCAAAAGAAAGGTTTTTTTTGTTTTCATAGGACAATCATATTTTTTTTTAAGAATATTTCGTTTTTTCAGGTGAAAATCCGTCTTTAATTTAACGTAAATTTGAATTTAACGGTCACGCTTTTAAAAGTTGAGGCTCATGACTCTAATATTATGCGCCGACTTTCTGTGTAAATGTAATTCATTTTCGGTTTTAACGCAGCTAAATCTAAATCAAAAGATTATATGCGCCGACTTATGTCTTTCTTTTTTTTATTTAGTTAAATTTTCAATGAACAAGGAGATTTAAATTTTTTTAAAATTTTTTTTTTGTTTTTATTTTTTCTTTATCTTAAAAAGTGAACGAAAAAAATGAGTTTCTTCGAAATGAAAGCAATACATTTGGTTTACACAGTAGTTTTCATTTATAACGAACTCGGTTCAATTTTAATTATAATAAACGTAACACTTTTTGCCAATGAATTAAATTTTACCTAAAAATGTAAGTTGTTTATTACATTTATATTTTTTTTATTTAAACTTATTATATCTAATAATGTTGCTTGGTGATTATTTTAGTATTTTTATATATATTTTTGAATTTAAAAAAAAATCATAATAACGCATCAAAAATACAAAAAAAATTTCATTACAAGAAAAAGCAAATATACATCTATAAACATAGAGGTGAGGCTGACACATCAAATAAAAATCTAGCAAATGAGTTCAAAGCGCCCATTCTAGAATTAGCACAATCTACAATGTTCAATTCTTATACTAATTTTTCAAAATTCACAGCATTCTTTTAAAACGACATTTGTTTATCACGACGAATATTTTCTGTCTCTTCATGGTCGTTATAAGCGAGCTTTACTGTATTTTTTTTTTTTTGCTATATGTTTGCAGAAACAAAAAAATTACATTTCTTAGGAAAAATTATGTGTTCTTTAGGAATCAACCAGAACAAATGCATACGGCGTGCAGTTTCTGTCAAAAAATTTTGAAATAAGTAGGTATGTTATGTACTGTACTTCAAGATTTAAAATTTTAAAATTTGATAAAGCGTATAAAAATATTGTAATTGTTTTTTCTGATGTTGCTACGATTAAGTTTTCAAAATAAAATATTTTAAAATAATATTTTTTTTTAAAAAAACATACATTCCAAATAATTTAAAATACCTATAATATGTTCGCAAAAAAAAACTAAAAAATAATCTTCAACTGAAATAAAAGTTGACGTATAATTTCTGTCAAAAAATTTACAAATAAATAGGTACATGGTACAAATAAATTTACATGAGAGATGTTCGAAATGAAAGCAATACATTTGGTTTACACAGTGGTTTTCATTTATAACGAACTCGGTTCAATTTTAATTATAATAAACTTTACACTTTTTGATAAAGAATTAAATTTTACCTAAAAATGTAAGTTTTTTATTACATTGATATTTCTTTTATTTAAACTTATTATATCTAATAATGTTGCTTGGCGATTAATTAAGTGTTTTTTATTTAGTTTTGAATATAAAAACAATCATAATAACGCATCAAAAATATAAAAAAAATTTCAATAGAAGAAAAAGCACTATACATAGGCTTAAGGCTGACATCAAATAAAATGTTAGCAAATGAGTTCGAAGTGTCCATTCTAGAATCAGCACATTCTACAATGTTCAAGCCATATACTAATTTTTCAAAATTCACAGCATTCTTTTAAAACGACATTTGTTTATTACGACGAATATTTTCAGTCCCATAATGTTATAACCGAAAAGTACTGTATTTTGTTTTTGTTTGCAATTTATTATAATACAGTAGGTACTAAAAAAAAATTTTTTGTAAATCGTAAATTGTAGTTGCTTTTTGTTAAGTTTTTTGTAAAATTAAAAACCGAATTCTGAAATATGCAGAAACTTAAAAAAAAAAATAATATTTATTAAGAAAAATGATTTGTTTCTTATGGATCAGAAAAAATCAGCATGTACGGCATTCAGTTTCTGTCAAAAAATTTTGAAATAATTAGTAATGTAAAAAAATTTACATGAAAGCATACCCGACGTTTTAAATTTTAAATTTTAAAATTTAAAAATTGACAAAGTGTATAAAAATACATATTGTAATTGTTTTTTCTTATGCTGCTGCGATTAAATTTTAAAAATAAAATATTTCAAAACAACATTTTTTTTAAATAATTTAGTTTAAAACATACAAATATTCAAATAAATTAAAAATACCTACAGTACAATATGTTTGCAAAACTAAAAAAATTATCTTTCTCAAAAAAATTTATTTGTTCCTTAGGTCCTAACCTAAATAAAAGCGCGCAGCGTATAATTTCTGTCAAAAAATTGAGAAATAAATAGGTTCATAAATTTACATTAGAGCAGCGAAAATACGCTTAACGCAATGTACTGTATCTCGGATTTTTAAAATTTACAAATATTGACAAAATGTATAAAAATATTATTATTGGTTTTTCTTATATTTCTAATATTATGTTTTAGAAAATAATATTTTTTTAAAATAATTTTTATTAAAAAACATCTTATATTCAAAATACCTATAATATGAAATTAAAAATATTTTTTGTAGGTACTAAATTAAAACATTCAAATAAATATTTTTGATAAATTAAATATTGTACGCGCGTATCGATTTACCGATAATGGATATGTAGACAGACGTATTGACGTACTGCCGTATAAAAATTGTACGTCGTATGTTTTGATTTCATTCTAATAATTGAAAAGTTTATTTCACACTTTCAACATCGAATAATGTTTTTTTATAATTAAAAAAACTATTTTTAGTTTTATGTACTTTGACAAAACGAACGAATTTTATATATCAAAAAGTGTACATGAAGATTAGATAGGCGTAGTTTGTAAATGGAACGCTAATTTTTGTTTCAGGAGTACATAATTGTCAGATTATCATCATATATATATTTGACATTTTAAAACTACCTGTCATTTGAGAAGTTAATTATATTTAATAGTATTTAAATATTAATAAAGTGAAAAAATTAAGGTTTATTGCTGATATAAATATAAAGAATGTTTTTTAAAATGGAAGGGGGTAAGTGCTTATTGGTTATCAAATAAAAATATGATTTAACATAACCTATTCAAGAGAATTTTAATTAAAGCCATCTGCCGGAAATTATTTATCTACTCTGTCATATACTCTTTTACAAGGGCTGAAGTAGCTGGCAATAGTTGAGAGTAGAAAAGAGTTTACTTCTCATAAAGGAATAAAAGCAATAATATTTATTTGTTTTAAGAAACTTATGAGTCATGGCTCATGACCATGTATAGAAATATATTTTTGTCAATAAAAAACTTAGGAAATATAAAATAAATAAACTAGACAAAAAGGTATAAAGTAAACAAAGCAATTCAGAATCATTTTTCGCATGTTTTCAGAACTTTAAATAGGCATACATTTGTAGTAAAAATTTACCTATGTAGCTATTAAATTTAAAAATGAAAAAAGGATAGGAAAAATTTATTCTTTGATTTATTGAAAAACTTTTTTTTTTGCTATAAATCTTAAGATTGAAATTTAAAAAAAGACTTCGGTCAACTTGCCTATTATTTGTACTTCTGGCAGCTTCAATATAATCATAATATTTAATCGGCTTATTTTTTCCCATACAAATATAAACATCCTTTTTTAGAACAAACTATTTAACCAATTTTAATGAAACAACAACCAAAAGAAAGGTTTTTTTTGTTTTCATAGGACAATGATATTTTTTTTTAGAATATTGCGTTTTTTCAGGTGAAAATCCGTCTTTAATTTAACGTAATTTTGAATTTAACGGTCACGCTTTTAAAAGTTGAGGCTTATGACTCTAATATTATGCGCCGACTTTCTGTGTAAATGTAATTCATTTTCGATTTTAACTCGCAGCTAAATCTAAATCAAAAGATTATAGGCGCCGACTTATGTATATCTTTCTTTTTTTTGTTTAGTTCAATATTCAATGAACAAGGAGATTTAAATTTTTTTAAAAGTTTTTTTTTGTTTTTGTTTTTTCTTTATCTTAAAAAGTGAACGAAAAAAATGAGTTCTTTTCGAAATGAAAGCAATACATTTGGTTTATACAGTAGTTTTCATTTATAACGAACTCGGTTCAATTTTAATTATAATAAACGTAACACTTTTTGCCAATGAATTAAATTTTACCTAAAAATGTAAGTTGTTTATTACATTTATATTTCTTTTATTTAAACTTATTATATCTAATAATGTTGCTTGGGGATTATTTTAGTATTTTTATATATATTTTTGAATATAAAAAAAAATCATAATAACGCATCAAAAATACAAAAAAAATTTCATTACAAGAAAAAGCATATATACATCTATAAACATAGAGGTGAGGCTGACACATCAAATAAAAATCTAGCAAATGAGTTCAAAGCGCCCATTCTAGAATTAGCACAATCTACAATGTTCAATTCTTATACTAATTTTTCAAAATTCACAGCATTCTTTTAAAACGACATTTGTTTATCACGACGAATATTTTCTGTCTCTTCATGGTCGTTATAAGCGAGCTTTACTGTATTTTTTTTTTTTTGCTATATGTTTGCAGAAACAAAAAAATTACATTTCTTAGGAAAAATTATGTGTTCTTTAGGAATCAACCAGAATAAATGCATACGGCGTGCAGTTTCTGTCAAAAAATTTTGAAATAAGTAGGTATGTTATATGTACTGTACTTCGGAATTTAAAATTTTAAAATTTGATAAAGCGTATAAAAATATTGTAATTGTTTTTTCTGATGTTGCTACGATTAAGTTTTCAAAATAAAATATTTTAAAATAATATTTTTTTTTTAAAAAAACATACATCCCAAATAATTGAAAATACCTATAATATGTTCGCAAAAAAAACTAAAAAATAATTTTCAACTGAAATAAAAGTTGACGTATAATTTCTGTCAAAAAATTTGCAAATAAATAGGTACATGAATTTACATGAGAGCTGTTCGAAATGAAAGCAATACATTTGGCTTATACAGTAGTTTTCATTTATAACGAACTCGGTTCAATTTTAATTATAATAAACTTTACACTTTTTGATAAAGAATTAAATTTTACCTAAAAATGTAAGTTTTTTATTACATTGATATTAATTTTATTTAAACTTATTATATCTAATAATGTTGCTTGGCGATTAATTAAGTGTTTTTTATTTAGTTTTGAATATAAAAACAATCATAATAACGCATCAAAAATACAAAAAAAAATTCAATAGAAGAAAAAGCACTATACATAGGCTTAACATTTTATTTGAGACACATCAAATAAAATGTTAGCAAATGAGTTCAAAGTGTCCATTCTAGAATCAGCACATTCTACAATGTTCAAGTCTTATACTAATTTTTCAAAATTCACAGCATTCTTTTAAAACGACATTTGTTTATTACGACGAATATTTTCAGTCCCATAATGGTCGTTATAACCGAAAAGTACTGTATTTTGTTTTTGTTTGCAATTTATTGTAATACAGTAGGTACTAAAAAAAAATTTTTTGTAAATCGTAAATTGTGGTTGCTTTTTGTTAAGTTTTTTGTAAAATTAAAAACCGAATTCTGAAATATGCAGAAACTAAAAAAAAAAAATAATATTTCTAAGAAAAATGATTTGTTTCTTATGGATCAGCCAAAATCAGCATGTACGGCATTCAGTTTCTGTCAAAAAATTTTGAAATAATTAGTTATGTAAAAAAATTTACATGAAAGCATACGCGACGTTTAAAATACGCGATGTATAAAAATACATATTGTAATTGTTTTTTCTTAAAACTACCTGTCATTTGAGAAGTTAATTATATTTAATAGTATTTAAATATTAATAAAGTGAAAAAATTAAGGTTTATTGCTGATATAAATATAAAGAATATTTTTTAAAATGTAAGGGGATAAGTGCTTATTGGTTATCAAATAAAAAATATGATTTAACATAACCTATTCAAGAGAATTTTAAGTAAAGCCATCTGCCGGAAATTATTTATCTACTCTGTCATATACTCTTTTACAAGGGCTGAAGTAGCTGGCAATAGTTGAGAGTAGAAAAGAGTTTACTCCCCTTAAAGGAATAAAAGCAATAATATTTATTTGTTTTAAGAAACTTATGAGTCATGGCTCATGACCATGTATAGAAATATATTTTTGTCAATAAAAAACTTAGGAAAATATTAAATAAATAAACTAGACAAAAAGGTATAAAGTAAACTAAGCAATTCAGAATCATTTTTCCCATGTTTTCAGAACTTTAAATAGGCATACATTTGTAGTAAAAATTTACCTATGTAGCTATTAAATTTAAAAATGAAAAAAGGGTAGGAAAAATTTATTCTTTGATTTATTGAAATAAATCAATAAATCAGCTTCAATATAATATAATACTAATTACTAAACTTATGAATTATGATATGTTATATTTTGTTGTACATATTATGTATTCATAGAGTTTTTTAATTAGGATACAGAATACGTACAACATAGTTCATATCGTACTAAAATGTTTAGAAAAAAGTACAGTTTGCTATATGAAGGACAGCATTAACTCGGATTTTGGGTTCTTGACTTCAATAAATATATGTATATGTTTAGAAATATGTATTTATTAGAATAATATTTATATGTATTTAGAATTTTAACTTAATTTAACTGTACCAATTTATTCTCTCTTTAAAGCGGCTTAAGCTATAGAAATAAAACTCAAAAATCGGTACTTAACAACGTTTTAATAATTAAGAAAAATTATAAATTTTTTTTAAGCAAATTTCAAGCGCCAGAATTGTTGACAACACTGTTGACATATTTTTTATTATGTATAGTCTAATATAATTTACACAAAACGAATTTTATATGTTAACTTAAAAGCAAAAATAGCTCGAATTTCGAGCACAGGGCGATACTAGTATATTCATAAAACTTTTAAAAGCATCTTTCTTCGAGTGTAGTTACGTAGCGGATTGAACTACAGGGAAACTTTCTTCTATAGAACTATTGTTTTTGACATATTTATTCGAAATTAGAATTTCATTTCTTTATTTCAAAAGCTGTAGAACTTTTATAAACATACAAATGGATAGACGGATTGTGTAAGACTATAGAAGGCTTCCCGCTTTCTGTGCTTTGTCATTTCCCACCAGAAAATTTAAGGACTAGTGATATAGATATTATTGTATTTGTTTTTAATTTTTTTATTCGTAGTCAATTAACGCTTCATAATTGGTTGATTTGTTGTTACTACATGTCAATTGATCTGTTGTTATTTTAATTTTATTTTGAAAAATTTTACATCTAATTAATATACAAAATAATAAACACATAATTATTTCATTATTACAAATTGCAAATCAAAATTATATTATACAATTTAACGTGTATGCTAATAATAATGGTTTTGGTATGCTAATTAAACAATTATTAGAAATTACAAATTAAATAATCCAATTGAATATTTTGTGGAATTAAAAATTTTTTTTTGTGAACTTTGCTATTATTACAATAGATAAAATTAACAAAATATTTTTGAATGGAATTTTTTTACAATAATTATATAGTTACCATTATAAATATTTACCTGTAACAATAATTAGCAAATTTTTCGATAATTTGAACAACATGGAACATTACAGTCTTATATACTTATATAGGTATTATAATATTTACATATAGGTATGTTGTAAATAACATATAAAATTTATATTCAAAACAACCTCAGTTTTAAATAATTTGCTGAACATTAATTTATAAATCTAGTCAGGTATATTTATTGTAAATTGTGGTAAATACGGCTAACTACTCTAAATTATATTAAATTTGAAAGAAATTGCATTAATTAACTGATAGATTTTCAAAGATGAATTATGATGGGATTTATGCATAATGTTTCGATAATAATATAATTATCGAACTATTTTGAATTTAAAAAAAAAACTCTCTATTTATTTTTAAAACAAATAATATTTTATGTACAGATTGGTGAAGCTCCGGAAGAGAGTTGGAAATGTAGGAGGAACTTCAAGAAATAAAAGTATAAAATTAATTCGCGAAACAATCAAATATGATTGCGTTTTAAAAATATTTCAACCAATCAGTTTAACCAACTTAAATACCTATATATTAGAAAGGCATCTATTTTAGGAAGCTTCAAATCGAAAAAAAATTAATTCTCTAAAATTAAAATTAGAATCTGCTGGGTATAATAAAAACTTACATTGTTTATTTTAGAATTTAATAAAATTAGTTCGGGAGCGTTCCCAAAATCGGTTTAGTAAATCGTTTTTTAAATCTCGCCTTTGGGAAATCTTGTTTTTACAAAATCTCGCCTTATGTAAAAAATATCATATTAGAATATCTGGTTAGAAAATTTAACTTTTAGAAAATCTCCTTTTTCTTAAAAAATTTCGGTTTTAAGCATTTTAGAGTTGGATACAAAATTAGAATTATCAGCCTTTTTCAGAATATAAAAAAAAGATATTTTCCAAAACGAGATTTTAAAAGCAAAGATTTTGTAAAACGAGATTTGTTAAAAACCAGATTTTCTAAACAAGATTTTCTGAAACGAGATGTTGTGAAAACGGGATTTACTAATTCGAGATTCGAAACCCATTATTTTACTTAAACCACTTAGATTATCTTAACTTAACCTATATTAATCTTATATTTTTAGTTAAGCCATTTCATGCAAATATTATGGAATACCAATTTTAAAAATTTTTTTTATTGACTGTAGAAAATTTTTTCATACATCATTGATAAAAACCAGTATTACGTCTGGAAGTTCTATTTGTCGAATATTTTATTTTTAAAAGGGGAAGTTGAAGTCTACTCCATTATTGCTAGGTTGGAGTCGGAGACGAAGTTTTAATATAATATTTAAACGAAAGACCTATTCAAATCATATAGGTATGCATATATTTTGTGATCGCTCTTATTTATTAAAAAAAAACTTTTTATAAAAACTATGAATTGCTAGAATATTAATTGTAAATTATCTACTTTGACAGAAACTAAGATATTTTTTCAGACTTCCTTAATCAAAAATTCAATTCAATATTTTAATCTGTCACTTTCAAAACACTGGCTTCTAGGGCTAAAGTCTAAATTAACAATATATAATAAAGTGTTAATTTACAACCAAGTAATTAAACCTTTATGGTTATATGGCATTCAACTTTGGGGTTGTGCAAAGCAAACGCATATTAAAAAAATACAAACCTTTTAGAATAAAGTCCTACGTAAGATAATAAGTGCTCCCTGGTATGTACATAATAATGACATTCATAGAGATTTAAAAATTCCCAAAGTGAAAAAAAAAATGAAATAAGTAGATATGAGATTAAGCATAAAGCTCGTCTAGAAGAGCATATTAATATTGAAGCTGCACATTTAATAAACAATCAGATAAATACAGGAAGGCTTGAAAGAAAAAAACCTTTAGATAATATAGTATAAAGTACAGATTTCCTAAGTGAAAGTACACAAAACCTATACTCAAACCAAAGATAGCAAAAAATGAATGGTTAGTCAGTTCGACTAGTTTTAATAAGGGAAGAGTGTGGTTTAGCTGGGTGAGAATCCGGCATACACTTCTATCCGGCTACACTTCTGCTATTTTGTATCTTTTGAAGATTCTTATAACAATCTTCAAAAATTATTAACTATCTTAAATATTTTTTAAACAATCCTCGTTTTTATTTAAGAAACAAATATTCGTGTAAAATTAATTTATAACATTTACAAAGGCGCAAAAGTTTTTTTTTAACATATTTTCATTTTTATTGCACAAAATTAAATTCATTTCAAACAGATAAAATTCAATTTAAAATTCAAATTTTCTTGTATTCAATTAACCAAATAAAACACCGTTAGAATTATTAAAAGAAACAAACGTAGATGATATATTTTTTTTTTATAAAACCTAATTCGGAAGTATTTTCCTTTCGACTTTCTTAATATATACAATGTTAAACGTTTGAAAATTTTTAGAAGCAGCTACATTTCAGTGAATAGCCGAATAGTTAGCAGTATTGTAATTTTCCATTTTGTAAAGCCGTGTTCGTACCAGTTTCTGATATCAAATTAGTAAACTAGTGGTAAAAGTAAAAGGTGAGGAGTAAAAAAATTTGTCTGCCAATTTGGGGAAATCGTACAAAAATCTGTGAAAATATTTCTGAGTCTTAAATAAATCTGAGACTACTAAAAGCATACGATGAACTTTAAAGAAAAATCTGCTAAAATTTTTACAATAATCCGCCTAACAGACTTTACTATGACGACTGACACCTTCATGTGGTCTACCTGATTGTGGTCTACCCGATTGTGGTCTACCTGCAACAACACAATACCAAATGAATTAATTTCCACACCCGGATGTATATCTCCAGACTCGTTGCAATTGTCACAGGTCACTGGCTAGTTGCCGTCCATACAGTAAATCTGTCAATCGCTTCCGCAACCTCCCAAAGCGGCTGTAAAGAAGCAAACAAAAGTAAAATATCGAAAACTTTTTTTTACAAATATCCGGCTGGCTCTAACCATAGCCAGACTTCTTTCGTTCGATCAACCGTGCTTTTACAAGCTTAACTTTGTTAAAGAAAATTAAAGTCTAAAAAGAAAATTAAACAATCGATTTTGATCTGAACTCTTCGGGTTTGATGTAAAACTGAAAACAAAATTTTAAGCCACATGAGTACATAATAAAATCAAAATGTGATCAATCTAAATCTAATTGATGCCTTCACGCAGGATATTGAAGATCGGCACCTTTCCTATCTACCTATTAACCTACCCTATATGTTTTTTGTGATCTAAAATATCTCAAGACCAACTTTTTTTACGATTCCAATACTTTTCTCATATAACGTTCACACAAAATAAAAACCAAAGAAGGTGGAAAATTAAAATAAAGAAAATATTTTCACACCAAAATTAAAATATTACATGCCAGTTTGCCATTAATAAATAATATAACATAAAATTTATATGTATTTATATACATATATTTATGTATATATACATATCATATTCATAATCTGAATAATTCAAAAAAGGCAAATGCAAATAGAAATAATTTTAATAATTTGATTACATTTTGTTGGTGTTGTTGTTTCGGGAAAATTACTTTAAGATTTATTTATTTTAACGCAATATTTCCCTATTTTTTTTTTTTTATTTTTCCTTAGTTTTCCTGATCACGAATTTTGAAATATATATTTTTATATTCATTCTTAATATTTATTTTTTAATTTTTACACACTTTTTTTTAAATAAAAATTTTTAATCTAAATTGTTTGTTTTTTTTTTGTATTTGTGTTTCGCTCTTTTTTGTAATGAGTTTTTTTCGGAAAATTATTATAAGAATTAACGTTCATAACACCCTCGACGTCTAAAATTATATAGTATATTATAAAATAATTTGTATCTTATAATTTTATAAGATAAGGAGTATCTTTTATAAAAAACTCGCTAATTTGAATATATTTATGTTAGTATGGAAGCAGGAGTTTCGGTAAGCAGAAGAGTATAATAACTGCTTAAATTGCCATTAAATATTTTCAACAATGAAGACAAACTGAATAAATGAAATTCTAAGAAATAACTTCAGACCACCATTTCAGACCACGAGATTTTCTAAAAACGAGATTTTCTAAACGAGATTTTCTAAAACGAGATTTACTAAATCGAGATTTCAAACCCAACCCAACCATTTAGATGGTTTACAAATTATTGTTTGAGCTATTTTCAATAACAGGTGCTCAAAGTATGTTTAAGGGTTAATCGTATTACACAATTTTTTGGTAATTTTACTTCCCAAATTAGTTGGGGACTTCGAATGTAGAATTATATTCACCATCTACGCAGTCACAGCAAACCTATCTTCTTTTAAAGGTATCCACAGAATCAATTCATTGATGAACTTCTTTAATTGTTCCAATTTCTAAAAAATCTTATTAGAAGTAATAGGTACCCTATCAAAGCTACATTTTCATTGAACCATTATTGGCACATATTTTAACAGTTCAATATTATGGACAATTTGCCGGCATAATAAAAGATTACCTTATACAAAATTGTGTATTCTTGATTTTATATTACAATATTAGAAACTCTTATGCAATAAATAATTTATACTATATAGAATATACTCTAGCCGATACTCAAGCCCACGATCTTTCGTTTTAACCAGTAGGTACGCCATTGTTCAGATCATTGTAAAGTAGAATTTGTTTAAAGTTTTTTTTAAATAAACCGCAACCTCGAATCTTAGTGAAGAAAACTTTTGAGATATTAGGAAGATAAATCTTAAGGAATTACTTGGGTTATCTAGGACTAAATATCTTATTTATTTATAATTCCAAATACTTTTCAATTAAAACCAATAAAATTTAAATAAATAAATTTAAAATATAATATAAAAGTAGAAATTTTAATCAGTTTGCACCGCCTTTATTAATATTGAAGACAACTTAATCTATCAATCTCTTAAAACCCAAGAATGGTAAATATCTGTGAAAAATTAATTTAAAATAGATTTATTTGATGTTTTAAATTTAACTTTCAAATTTAAATACCTATATATTTTACTAAAATCAAAGTTAAAAAATTTCCTTAAAAGTCAATAATTATATTATTTTATATATTTCTAGCTAATTTCCATTAAAACTAATTTAATTTTCCCTAACATTGGTATACAATTAATTCGATTTGTAAACATTTATTTTATTTATCCCTAATTATAACATACAATTTTACAAGTTTTTTTAAAATAATTTTCAAAGTAAATTTTACAAAATTAAAAAAAAAATAATTGTTTTAAAGATTTTAATCTTGTATATACATCCGTTCTGTATCTTTTTCCAATTAAGAAAACTATGTTGTATGCTCTAATTAATGGTACCTTTCAATTATTACAATTTTTACATATTTTTTTTTATTTTATCCTATAAATAGGAATTATAAGATTAATTTTTCATACTAAATTATAATATTTTCTGCCTGCTTTACAATTTTTTTCATTTTTCTTCTAAGTCTTGTGTTTTTCTAGCTTTTCCGCCTTTTTATATTGTATATATATATGTTGTTTTGAATATAATATTGTAATTTGTTTATTGTTTTTAAAATATAATTACTTTTTTGCACAATTTGTATATCCATATATATTTTGAGTAAATCTTTGAAACAATTTTTGAAAATATGACGCGCTTGTTTGTCGTTCGGTGTGTCTTTTTGTCTGACCGTCTGGGTGTTTATGAAACTTCTGCGACTGAAATAGGGTAATTAAATTTTAACTACTAATAGATGTTGCAAAAAAAAGGTTGTCATAGGAAAACTATTTTCTAAAGCCGCTCTCGCTACGGAGCTTCAGCGTTCCCAGATTTCGGAAAACTGTTTATTTAAATCGTTAGAACACAAGATTTATAAGGTATAGCTTCAATTTGACAACGACAACTGACAGTTTCTTTTTAAGCTTATAAATATAGTATGCATACTCAATATACAGTTTTGTATTTTAACGGTATATTTCCGTTATAAGAAGATGAATTTTTGCAAAACTTCCAACTAATTTAAGTTAAAACCTGAAAATTTAAGTTGCCTTAGATCCTTAAATCGGATAGAATTAGTATGAGTCAGTTAAGAAAATATGTTTGTCTCGCTTATCGTTTTGGAGTTATGAGGGGTCACAAACTGTAAATTGACTCTTTTTAAATGTATGTCCTGTATTTTTGGAAATTATTTACAAAATTTAATTTTCAACACTTCATGTAGGTTTTATTATGTTTTTAAAAGTTTTCTTAATTATTAAGAACGGTGCAGGATCAGAACTAAGGGACTTATGACCCTGGGAGTTTTGACTCAACGTGGTGTGTCATAGTTCCCTTATACAGTTCTCAGCTTAAAAATTATTAGTAATATTAAAAAAAGTATTTATTTTAATTATATAATATCAGTGACGGGTACACATTTTGGGGTTGGATTCAAAATCAGAGTATTCCCTTTTTCCAAATTTAATAAAGCAAACATATTTTACATTTAAACTACATTTTGAAAGACTTTTTTTTTGCAAAAAGGGTTACCCTGATTTTGAAACCAAAGTCTTGCATACATGAATTCATAAATACACTGGAAAAAGGGTCAACTTTGATTTTTAACAAACCTAAATATCCTTCCTAATATAGTATCTCGCATAGATAAATATATAAATACATATTTTTGTACACCTAAGGAACGTAAGACCCTAGGATTTCTGACCCTGCACCATTAAGAATCTCAATATATTTGAAGTAGGTGTCTCTTGTTTTTTACAATTTTGCCTTATTCAATAAAATTCTAGGATTATTTTTAATTCTAAAAAATAAATTTTTATCAGACTAATGGCTTAGGACGATGGCGTCGGGTGACGTGTTAAAAATCTGTTCAGATCATATCTAATAAGAACTAAGAAAATATAATTTATAATTTATATATCATATAAATTATAACACCTCACACTTCATTAAAAAAAAATGGGTTACAACAACCTGGTCCATTTATATGTGCCATGGTAGCTAATAAATAAATAAATTCTGGAAATATGCTTTTTTAAAACCCTTGATTTTTTCCCAATACTTGTTTTTATTTTCTTTCTTTTAAATAAATTGAATGTTCGTATATATATATATATATTACATGTATCTTATCATTTAGCATACGTGTATCAAAAATGGTATCTCGTTAATATTATTTAATTTTTTTTTTTTCATTTGTAAAACATTGAGACTGTGTCATCGTTCGTTCGTGTCGCAAATGATACGCGTGATAAAAATGATACGCGTGAAAATAATACAACGTGCTACTAATATAGCGCTCCCTTTTTTTTCGCGCTTTCAAATCATTACTTTATTATCATTTCGTTTTTTTTGTTTGTTTTTTTTTTTTCAATTACTTGTACATAGCGAATATATTTATATACAAATATATTTAGTAGATTCAATTTTATATATTTTACGTATCTAACGTATGCAATACATATGTTTTCATTTTAAAAAATAATAAAATTAAGTACTCCTAAGGGTGCGTTTATGTGCCAATCATAAAAACATAAAATTAAAAAAAAAAAAAATAATTTCAATGGTTTTGATTTTATTTTTTTTTTTTTTTTTTTTTGGTTTTTGTTGTTTTTTTCAACAACACTAGAATTTATTTTACGAAACATGATAATTATATATATATTTATGTATATATATACGAAAAATACGAAAAATTAAAAAAAACATTCAAACGAACATATGTATTTTTAATTAATAATGTAAAATAATGGTTTGTATATATATATGAATGTGTATCTATATCTATATGTATCTGTGTAAGGTAATTTTCTAAATTGTGTAAAATTTTCTATATTTATGGTTTTTTTTTTTTATTTTTGTTTTTGGAAAATTGATTATAATTATTGATGTTGATTATAATGATTGCTAATGATTATATTATATTATTTATGTGTGTGGTTAACAGTGTTAAGCTGTTAAATCGGATTTTTTTATTTTTATTAATAGCGTTATTCCCTGATTGGGGACTGAACTAAAAAAAAAAAACTATAAAAAACAAAAAAATAACGCACACACAAAAATAAAAAACCACTGATTAACAAAGTCATGTAAAATGATGACAGATTTTTGAAATATAAAAAAAAAATATAATTAAAAAAAATAAAAACTATATGTTAAATTATTTTGTTATAGTTAATATTGTAGTTGATTTTTTGAGTTCACTAAAATATTTAAGCGAATTGAAAAAATCTAGAAACACAAATTCCATAAAAATCCTGTGGAGCGTAAAAGTGAGAAAATAATTCAAAATTGTATCACAAATACTATATTATCGCTCGTTTTTTCTGATACAAATTTCTTCTTCGTTACGCTATTGGGGACTAGGTCATTTAAATCACATGGGACCTCCTTCTGGTTCCGAAGATACTAATTTTTTTTTTCACTTACTTATTCTTCCTTTCTATAGTTTGAATAACTCAATGAGCGATAACTTGTGTAGTAGAACAATTGACAATGCGATTTGACATGTTTAATGCAAGAATCAACGCAAGTCTTATAGGTCCGAAAAAAAAAACCTAATTTTATATAACATTTTTTTTTTTTATTTTCTTATTATTATACGATGGCTTAAATAATTAAAACTCAACAAGTTCCTCTAGGTGGTGTTGGACTATAGGATATGTGAAAGGCTCTTTAAAGAATATCTCCAAAATTGACAAATATAAAAACTTTAAATTTAGTGCAAAAACGTTCTGTCCTTTTTCCTGGTTTCGATAGTTGCTACACGTTAGTCGTTACCCTAGAATTAATCAGAATAACGGAATAAATAAGGTTAGAAATTAAAATTTAATATAAGGTAATTGTGTCTGTACTATTTGGTCATGAAATTTGAGATGAATTGAAGTGGAGGTTCAATTAACTGTCAATTGTAACTGAAATTTTAAGGTGTATGGTATTACTAAGTCGATTGTATTGACTTAGTTTTGTTTCATTACTAACAACAACTAAACATTAGGATTAGATTTTTACAACACATGTACAGTTTAGGTTGTCGAATAAAAAATACAAAAGCTTGTGTAATGTTGATTGGGTAATGAAGATAACTATCAATTTAAGGTCAATATAATTGTCTATGAAGGAATAAGTAAAGATATCAATGCATCATTAATGTGATTTTACATAATATTAAGTCCTAGGGTGCGTTTCTGTTGAAGCAGCGACAAGTGAATAGAGCGTCGATAAGGCATTGCGAAGAAAACTATATAGATGACTTAAATAGAGGTATTTATATTGGAGTATCGCTTTGATCATCGATAAACAATATAAATTTTCTACGCTATGCTCTTATAGACGCTCCTTTTTCTAATCGCAGCATCAACATAAACGCACCCTTAGAATCATAATATGACTCAATCATTTTAAGAAACACATGACATAAGATTATATTCGATTCCATTTATCACAATTTTCAAGATTTTATTATAATAGAATAATATTATTTCGTCCTAGTGTTCAGTCACCATATTTTTACATTATTAATTTGTATATTTTTGTCTCATTTTAACGTGAATGCAAACAAAAACTAAAATAAGATCTTTGAATATGTCATAAATTATATCTATTTTAGATGATTTTTGTGAAATATAAAAAATTTTTACTTTCAAATTAATTTTTCATTTTAAAATTTAATTATGGAATTTCATGTTATATATTTTACATATAAAAATATATTTGAAACATATAATATAGGTACATAATATGTATTTAAACACCTGTATATATTTTAAATCAGGAAAAAATTAGTTTTTCACGTACCTTTTCGCCCCAAGTTTTTTTTTAAGTTTCTGATCTTAAATGTTTTAAAATGTCACGACTCACGATTCTCAATATTAAAAATAAAATGTTTTTTAAGTTTTAAGTTAAATTGTTAAAAATAATTTACGTAAATATAAATTTTAATTTTTCCAAATTATATTAGTAAGACAGAGAAAGAAATAACTTAAATATTGTATATATAGAATAAAATTTGTTCAAAATTATTGTATATTTGTTTTTTTTAATTTTTTGGGAAATTTTTTTTCAAAAAACATGTGATAAAATGATTAAAAATGATTGATTATATTTTTATGGGCTTAAATTTTTAAATCACATAAATAATTTTTTATTTATTCACTTAAATAGATTTTAAAATACTTTACAAAAAATTAACAAAATACTATTAAATAAATTTTTAATTTTAGGATTATTTATTATGAAAATGTTTTTCGGGGTTTTTTTAGGATCAAAAGTATTTTTTTTTTCAATGAGAGAATTTGAAATTTAAAATTAAAGAATTTGGAAACAAAAATTAGCAAAATTAAATTATATTCGGTATATTATAATGATGTTATATGATACCCTCATATGTATAAAGGCTGAATATAGGTTAATTGCAGCAATTAAATTAATGTTGGATGATAAAATTGTATTAAAAATTACAAAAAAAAATTTTGTAAATGATGTATTTATTGATTTTTGTAGTAATATTTATATTAACCGTAATCTAATTTTTTTAAATACATATACAGAGTTAATCATAATTACATTACTTAAAATAATAAAGTAAATAAAACACTTTACATATGGTGGTAATGATTAGATAAGCGTGAGGCAACAACTGTAGGCGATTGTATTATGGATTGAATTTATTATACCAACATTTATAATAAGAATATCATTTTTATATATTTGGTAAATGCTCAACTAAGAAGTCTGTCTGTACCGTTGCGACCGTCTGTACCACATTTTTAAACAAGAGGATCGATGTATACTAGATATGTACATGTTACTCTTATATTGAAATTGATCTTAATGAATTCCTGCTCCTACGACTCTATTATACTATAATATTTTTTTTATTTTTATACTAGCTGTTGGCCCGTCACAGAATGACGGAATGTCAATGGAAAGAAAAACTTTTTCTAATAAGAATTATTTCTAATTTCATTATATACATGTACATATTGTATATTAATATTATTTTCTTAAATAAAGTCGAAACTGTTACATTTTGTAATACGTAGATTATATTTCGATTCTAGTAATTGATACACAAAAAAAAATGACTTATATAACTTCTTGTTGTTTCTTAAAAATTTGAAGATGAATAATAAGTTATGTAGTCTACCTTTTGTATGTTTTAAATTTGATAAAATTTCGGGGTCGTTAATTCAAATCCCTTCTTGGTAAATTTTTATACCCGTATGACTATATAGTCCAAGGGTATAATAAATTTGCCATTACGTTTGTGACGCAGAGAAGGAAGGGGGATAGATATAGACTAAAGTGTATGGATCGGATCAGAATCGAAAAATAAATCGATTTAGGGATGTATGTCGGTTCGTCCGTCCGTCCATCCGTCATCACGATAACTCAAAAAGTAAAGGACCTAGGAAAATCACCTGCCATACAACTTCTAATTTTATATGAGCATTACTTTATACCTATGGAAGCTGCGTGTCTGAAATTTTGCCAAAAATAGTTTAGTATAATGGCCAAAGTTTCTGCAAAATTTGGTTGGTCTACTGCAGAGGGTTCGAGTAGCTGCCATACAACTCCTTCTTTTATATGAGCTTTACACTACACCTAATGAAGCTGGGTGTCTGAAATTTTGCAAAAAATAGTTTGGTGTAATGGCCAAAATTACAGCAAAATTTAGTTGGTCTACTGCTGAGGGTTCGAGTAGCTGCCATAGAACTCCTTCTTTTATATAAGCAGTACTCTACACCTCATAAAGCTAAATATTTTAAATTTTGCCAAAAGTAAATAACCGCAAGATATAATGTATATGTTACGGTCATACGGGTATCCCAGAGTTGACATAGTCTACTCTACTACCCTCTTCCTCGTTTTTTTTAATTTCAATTAATTTTTTTTTTATTCAATTACGCACTTGTTTAAATTTTAAATTTTTAAATTTAAATTCGATAAATTTGTTTGTTAAAAGATTTGAAATTTTTTTATAGGTTTATTTTGTTTCAATAATGATCTTATTCTCCATCTATTAACTTTATGTAGACATATTTTTAAAATGTTGCTAAGCTCTGTATATTGTTTCATAACCTTTGTTTAGATTCAAATTGAAATATTTGTATGTTGCCAACATTCTACAATGTACTACTCAAAATGTTCAATTATGTACCTATTTCTATGGACATAAAATTGAATTATGAATTGAGTTTTGCATTATCAAATGCAAATTAATTTTTTTATTATACCTAGGTACCTAATTAAGTAAAAGAAATATATTTGCTTTAATTACTATGGTGCAGTTCATTTGGCTTTATTTCAGGGATGAGATGAGGGAAGCTTTGAAATTGCTTTGAAACATTGCTTGCTTTATTTACTTTCCCAAACAAAGAGCAAGCAACGCAACAAAGCGTACTTTTGGCCTTCGCCATTATTTCAGTTTTTAACTGAAACTAATGAAGACTTAATACAAAACTGTTCATGTGAAGCATATAGTCTTAGTTTTTAATACCAAAATGATTTACTATTTATTTAAAATTCCCAGAAAATCTTCTGTGATTTTTAAAACTGAAATCAATTTTTTCATAAACTAAAAAAATTTTTTTTTTGTTTATTTTTTTTTATTAAAAATTAATAAAATATTTTTTGGCCTGCTTACGGTAATTTATGATATTTTATTTTCTAAAATAAAACACATTCAACAAAACATTAATATTTTCTTTTTTAATAATTGAACACATCCAACAAAACACATTTAATTGAATGCGTTTGTTACACCTCATTCTAGACAAATATATTAATAATAATAATAATAATAATAATAATAATTTCCCCATTGAAAGGCTATTAGTACTTAAAAATTAACACTTTCTTTTTTTTATAGATATAACTAGGGTATATTTTTCTAAATCAAACGTTAACATTGAAGCTCAACAACATTATATTTCGCACTTATTGACAGGTTTTCTTGAGTGCATTATGATTATATTCTAAATATTGATTTCACTATTATTCATAATTAATAATGAATTGATAAAATAACTAAATTATAATATGATTTTTATAAAAAAAAATTATTAAATACTTAATATGAAACACTATATAATTTTGAAAACGTGCTTTTTTAAAAACCCTTGATTTTTTCCATCACTTGTATATATTTTGTATATTAGATCTAGAACAAATGTGCTGGTGTGAAAATTACATAGTAATTTCTTTTTATTAATTTACTAGTTCTATACACATGCAATTTTGAAAGGCAGATGTATTTGAGATTTAAAGCTGATAATGTGCTGAAAACATGAGATTTAGGTTTAGAAAAACATTTTAAAATAATTAAAATTTAAAAAAACCATCCTATGTAATCATCATTCTTTTAAAAATCAATTAAATCAAATGAATAATATGCATTCTCTCATTTAATTACTAAATTCCACAAATAAAATGGACATTGCAATAATTTAAAAAAAAATTTTCAAAAATACTAATATATTCGAATATCTTTATTTTACAACCTGATGCATCAATCTTATATTCTTCTTTCAAAAGTAATCAATCAATATTTGAAATGTCATGAAGTCTTCATTTTTTTTTTTTACAATATCTTTCCGTTATATGTCAAAGTCACACTTTTTATTTCATTTAAATTACAATTTCTTAAGAAAAAATTATTTTTAATACTCCATAATATCAAATCTTCTTATATATAGTTTTCCCTTGAGAAAAATTCTTAAAATAGTAAAATAATTTGTTCTTTCCATTTCTCGTTGTTGTTGTTGGAATATAAAAAATAGCGAAATTTATCACTTTTATGTCAAGTAATTTGTATTTTTTTTTCATTTTAATTAAACATAACCACAAAATAATGACTTGTTTCAATCTGAGAGAAAAAAACTAAAATTTAATTTAATTAAAATAAAGAACCCTACTTTATTTTTCATATACAATTTTAAAAATAAAAACAAAAACATGTACTGCAGTACAATAGTTTTTATTTCAACAGGATATTAATTAATTTATAAGTGTAGGGACAAATTTTAACTCAGCACAGAGAGTTGTGTGTCATATTCAAACTATATGACACATTAATTTTTTTGACAGTTTTGCCAAAAATAGTTTTGTATAATATTTCCAGACGTTTTAGTTTTGTTGTTTCTCTAATTCTATTTATAAATTTATCCTCTCATTCCTCTGCGCTCGTTATTTTAGTTCTTATTTTGTTGATTTTGTTGTTGTTGTCTTTGTTGTTATTATAAAAAAAATCAAATAGAAACGTCAATAAAATCGCACTGTGGTGTCATATCGTTAAAAAAATGTAAAATTGTTCGTTCAGCCGACACATGAAATCTAAACAAAAATTTTTTTTGTTAATTCGATATCCCATCAAAAAAAAAATAAAAACAGAAATAAAAGAAAAACAAATAAAAAATAATGTTGTCTCATTTATTCCTTTTTAAACAGTAAAACACCTTCAAAAAATGTTATAACTTTTGAATATGTACTCTTATCTAAGTATGGTTCTTATGTGAACTTGTTTAGGTGCCTAATAGAAGCCTATACCCAAAATTGGGTTAATTGCCTTAAAAGTTTACGAGGTTTAACCCGTTTTTAGGGCAATGTTATTAAAGATTTACTAATATGCACATAGATATAATATCAAACGTCAAAAGTATTTTAAAAACACACAATTAATAATTTGATCTCTTATTGAACGATAGATGGTAGGCTAAAGTTTGATAAATAATTTCGATTTTTGACAATAGGTGTAAAAATAAATTGGGTTGTCAAATTTAGAATTGACAGTAGTGACAGAACACAACACAACTGGCGATTGTGTATACCCTTACTTTAAAAAAAAACAGTTAAATCGAATGACGATTACAAATGTCTTTGAGTATTTGACAATTCAAGTAAATCGAAAAACCGCAAATGTGGTTGTGTTCTAAAACGAATTGAATCACTTACAAAAATGTTATTTAAAAGAGTTTTACTGTATTTATATATTATTAAATATTGAATCAATGGATGAAATATTTCCATTTTCATGTTTATTTATTTTTTACTTAAAAGATACATTTTCATAGATCGTTCGTAACAATTATTTGTTTAACTAAGAGATTATTGGGCATAACGACCCAACTAATCATATTGGGACCTGGGAGGGCTGAAAAAACAAATAATATTTTTTGTAAACAAAATTTTGATAATATATTGGATGTAGGAAAGGAATTGATACAGGGAAAAAAAATTAAAAATTTTCATTGTTTATATGAATGGTCGGTCGATTGTTCATTCGATGCTCGATGCTATATGAATTCAATGAATCTTCTATATATTTTATGTAAATTAACTGAGTAAATGAAACGGAAGCATTCATAGTTTTTGTATATAATAATATATAATATAGAAACAATTATCAGTCGGTATATTTTGGTATTAATATATTAAATTATACTGTTGCTGACGTTTATTTTCATAGCTGTTGTTGGTTTTTCAACTTTGACGTTTCAATTTTGTTTATCAATTTTTTTGTTTGTTTTTTTTTTACTTTTTGCTCTTAATTTAAATTGATTCATACATTTTTTTTGTAAATAGGTGCTAAAAAATATTACATGAAGGAAAATGACCGAGAATTAATGAGCGGGGGGAAAGAGCACAAACAGGATGTAGTTCGAACTAATGATGCTAATGTCTAACAATACTAAGCTATAAACTCTTCGCTACGCTATTAATCTCTTGCCTAATTTAGGCTTTTTAATAAATTCTGAATATTAATTCATGTAGAAACCGGGATATCTCAAACTAAGGACCTAATTGTTATTGAGAACTGAACAAATTGTTTAAAAGTTGAAAGTAATTAGAAGAATATATAAATCATAACTTTACTAAAATGTTCACAGTTATATGTTATCAGCCGCAATTCAATTGATAACTGCGGCATTAGACAGCAAGCCTTGATAAAAGCATGAAAACGACTTACATTTTTCTGTAAGGGAAGCCCAGAATTTAAAAATATATAAAACCTTCTGAAGGTGAATTATTTAGCTCATTTTTGGGTTTTACTTCCTGGGGCAAATAGATTTTTGTCAACATGTTCTTCGTCTCTCATAAATATGTATACTAGTACATGCTTCAAGTCCTTAGATTTGGTCTTCATTTCTAATGTTTTAAACTGAATTGATTCATGGATTGAATAGGATTCTAATATTCAAATCAACTGTAGAACTTTATTTGACAAAGTATAACTCTTTTTAATGATAACCTGTTTAAAGAACCATTCATAGTTTTGTGGTCCGAAATTCTTTGGATCCGTGCTTTGATCCAAGCTTGGATCCGTATACTTGAAAAATTTATCCCAAGTGGAAGCAAATATGAAGTCTATTCTTGAAAACTTATACTCAAAATGTCTTAGAAAAACAATCCTTGCATTTAAGTATTGTTTTCATTTTAATGTCATTTTGTTTCTCCCACTTTTTCCTATGGCAATTTTTCATACATCCACTTGTTATTTTTTCTTTTGGGATCATTTTATTTGAAATTTAAATGTGCATCCATATGTTAGAATTATTAAAAAAGCCACTTTTATGATGAATATACGATTAAAATTCCATTACATTGGATATTTTAATGTAAACTGTGTATCGAAAAATGATGATAAATTTGTTTGGGACAAAACACGATTAGATAGTGTTTATTTTAAATTGTGGAAGATTTTTAATTTTTTTTTTTTTTGTTAAGTCGAAATAAATTTTAAATTTTTGAGGTTTTATTGTAAAATCTATAGAAAACATTATAAAGAAAAAAAAAAATAATTATTGAGGTTATAAAAATACAATTAAAATTTTTTTTTTTTTAATTTATAAACAATGAAATCGAATGATTTTTCCGTGATATGTGAGATATTTCCGACAAAATGTATATTGATTTTTAAAATTATAAGAATTTGGAACAATTTTTCAATTTAAAATGAAAAATAGGATTTGAGTTGAATTGTCTCTTTAATGTGTGACATCAATTTATAAAAAATCAGCTTACATTTAAATTGAAATTTTGATTAAATGTGATTTTGTAATTAAACTTGACATTGGCTTTCTTAATTAATTATTTAAAAAGTAATTTGTCATTACGTTATTTTAGAATTTTTAAATAAGATTAAAATTGTTAACCCTGAAATCTTAAATTAGATTTGAAACTCATTGCGGTCAGATATATTGTAATTGTTAATTGTATTTGGAAGTCACTTGGATCTATTAGATAGAATACCTTCCCACTGTTTCTAGGAGTTAATAAGCCTGGCTGTTATGCATCCGCATTCCATACGCGATGGACCAGGTTTTTAACTTGGTACGCGTACTTCCGAAGTTAAATAGTGTATGAGCAATTTGAAAGACTATTTTGAAGGTTGAAAAATTGATTGGAAGAAAATCAAAAAAAAAATTTTTTTTGTAGGTGGAGCCTTTGGTTTGCATTTTGAGTTGTATCGTGTATGAGCAAGTTGAACAACTGTCATTTTGTTTTCATTTTTTGACACGAAAGAACGTTGCGATATTCTGATTTGAAAAACTAATAAAATTATAAAGTATAAATTAATGAAGAATTAAGTAAATATTTTGAAATAATTATAAAATTAATTAAGAAAAATATTTTAATGTATAAAAAAATATTAAATATCAAAAAAATTAAATAACCAGAACTATATATTTAAATAAAAACTGTTAAATATTCAAATTCAAAATTGTCAGATACTTTTGACATTTAACATATTTTCAAAATAAAACCAAAATCAAATGATGGTTCGATGACAAGTTAGATAAGTGTGTGGTATGGTTTCTCAACATGTCCGCGTACCAAGTTGGAAAGATGGTCCACCGTGTATGGAGTGCATTAGACAGTAGCGGGTTTAAAGTACATCAAGTACAATTTAACTGATTATTAAAATTTTTTGTAATTAATTCAATGTCCTTCATCCTCCATAATGCTAGAATTCTATATTTCCCAAACCCAATTAATCTTTTACATCCTTATCCTCAGAATGAAGCTGTACATTTGTAATATAGGTCCCATCCTTAAGATTGGTTTCAAAAGGGTTGTGGTTTTGGTGTGTTAAAGTCGCACATTACACCTATGGGAATTACGCACAGATCCCGTAGGTAATTTTCGAAGCTTTCCATGTTTGTCTAATGTTTATTATTAAAAATGTTTGAATTATTATGTTGCACATTCGTCGAATACCCTTTTCCTAATTTTTGAAATTTTCCTATATATATACGAGTAGATTATTACTT
Organism: Dolichopus griseipennis; assembly: GCA_963082915.1. Taxonomy (NCBI): domain Eukaryota; kingdom Metazoa; phylum Arthropoda; class Insecta; order Diptera; family Dolichopodidae; genus Dolichopus; species Dolichopus griseipennis. The sequence goes on from OY720441.1 coordinate 52,684,011, forward strand.
TCATTAATTTTTACTTCAAAATTTTTTTTTAACATTCAATTGTTTTACATTATAAAACATAATTAATATAAAAATAATTATTTTAAAATTCTCAAATTAAAACAAAAAATGTATACCTAAATAACAGTAAATGAGTAAAATTATCTAGTCCTTATCATGTCCTTGTGTTCAAAACCATCATTCAAAGATAAAAAAAATTACAAAAAAAAAGAGCAATAGCTCTGTTTTTTTTCTCCTAGAATTTTAATCAACATTTTATTTCCGATGAAAATAACCGCTAAAGGAAGTACTACTAGTAATATTTTATTCTTTTGATTAAAAAAAAAAGTATTGTCTGAATTAATTTTTACAAAATTTATAAAAATAGAAAAAAATTAATAAGACAAAAATAAATAAAAAAAAAATAAAAACACAAATTAAAGGAAAAACTTTTTAATGAGAATATTGAAAAACCAAGAACATGGAGGCCATTAAAATTCAAGTTTTTCATCTTAGTTGTTTTTTTTTATTTCACCATTTAATAATAAATTCAACAGAAGATAAAACTTATTTGATTTCATCACATTTTGGTATATTTCTTTTTTTTTTAATTTGAAATATTTTTTCATTTTTACTGTTATTTCCGTTAATTAAAAACCATAATCAAGGTCCGTTGTTTTTTTCCTTTACTTGTACGTAAGTAAAGGAGATGTACAGGTAAATATGCAAGGAAATATTTGCAAATTTTTGCTTTGTTGGAGAATTTGTGGTAAAAAAAAAAACTAAATTTACTTAAAAGTTTCTTTGTTTGGTGGAAAAACCACTATTGAGGGAAAAAAGAGAGAAAAACATTTAACAACAGAAATTAAAAACAAGTAATAAAATAAAACTAAGCTTAAAAAAAGCACATTTACGTAATTACACAATGTCGCACACTAAGTTTTGAATGAAGAGCATATTAGAAAATTTATTTTCAATAGGTAATATAAACTACGCATTTTATTAATACAAATTATGAATTGGGGCCTCGCTGTGTTAGTTGGTAAGCTTTTGGTTGTAAGCATTTGGTTAACTAAGTAAGAGGATGTGGGTCCGATTCTGAACGGGTCATGTTTTTTTTAATTGACAAAAATTAAAAATAATTTTCCTTTACAAATCTCCATGGTGACCAAATATAATTTAAATGTATAATTTAAACCAAATAATTAGTATTGTAGTTATACATAAATAGAAATTATTTAATTTAAGAAGCCCAAATACGAAATAGGCAAAGCAACTATAACAAAATATAACTAAAATTTAAAAGATATATGTAATTGAAGAAATCTGTCTACATAACTCAAAATATAATATTTAAGCCCCAATAGTAATCTTTAACTTTGAAAATATACAGGTGCCTAAGGGACCGCTATTTAAAGAAAGAATTAATAGTTTTAATTTTTACGTCTTGACAGCCCATAATTAATGGAAGGTTCCGAATTTTTTCTGAAGAAATTTATGCTGATTTTCAAAGTTTGCTTGTGAATAGTCCAGTTTCTAGAAAATAGTATAATGACTTTGCACCTAATTTTGAAACTTTTCTTACAAAGAAATAAAATAAAAAACTGGTAGCTTCCTTTAAATTTCATTAAATTTATTTATTTTTAAAAGTTCCAGTATTTCGTCTACAACATGCCGACTTTTTCAATGCTGAAATCGATTCAACTTTTCCTAGAATTTTATTTTTTACAAAAATTTTAATTATTATATCAATTTGTACATACGGGTTTTAGCAACTTTGAAAGTGTTTATAGCTCCTTGTCGAGTGGGGCTACAAAAAAAAATTTCCAAAATTTCCCAAGAAAAACATTTTATTTCGCAATACCTGCCTATATAGTTAAAATCTTGTTTCATTATTTAAAACATATAAGAAATTTTTTAACACCCTGATAGACGGACAATAGCTTTAATTTAAACAGACTTTTTTTTTTAAGTATTTTCAAAATATGCTAAAAATAAGTAAATATGATCTAATTAACATTTATCTATAATTATTGTATATTTTAAATCTAATGTTTTATTAAATATTACTTTCATAATTAAATATCATAATTTAACTGTTGATTAGTTCTCCAGTAAAGTAGAAATTTTCTCGTGTGGTTATCCCCTAAAAAATACATGTCTTTCAATTCATTTATTATTTGCATAATTATTTGAATTACTAACTTTAACAAATGGAATGTTAAAAAATATTTTTGAATACCACTTTTTCTACAAGTTTAAAAACATTTTTAAGATAATAATAAATGGTTGATTAGTACAAAATTTCTGAAAATCCAATTACTTTTTTATAAATATATAAAATTGGTAAAAAGTTTTGTAACAAACAAAATAATATTCTTGGGGGAATCAAAATACTCAGTATATTACAAATCTTAATTTTGATTTAAATTTGAACTTGAACTTCTTAACATTAAATGCAAAATATTAGATTAGGGTCAAAAAAGGTTTACAGAAATAATTGAATGAACTTTTATGCAGGGTTAGTGTAAAATATTAGGGAACCGAGGGAATTTTTACAAGGTCCTCCTTTTTTCAGGGTTTATAAGTTTTCAACGGAAACAGGATTTTAATGGGAATCAAAAGAATCAAAGCTGAAAATTGTATAATGAACTATTTATATCGAGTAAGAAAGTTCTTAGATTAGAAATTTTTGGAAAGCATCTTTCAAGCACCTATTTACCTATAAGACCGAGATTTAAAAAAAGGGAGCTAAATTTTTGATACAGTTTTTAGTTTTACTCTGTCTGTTTGTCTCTTCAGGTGTATATAAAAGTTGTAGACTTTTTACTGTTACTTCAAATGTTACGGAACTGCCATTCCAAATTTGGAAAAGGCCTCATCCTTAAATAATTATTATGTAACAAAGCCTCGTTATATGTAAACATAAGGTTTCTTAAATAAACTTAGCGAAAATAATATTACCAAACGGTATTTTAATTTACCGTTATGCAAAACCAAATTTTTTACAAAATTTCAAATACTTTATAATCAATCCCCCTAACGGTTTAAATTAATGAGATGTGTTGGAATAATTTAAGAGATTAAAAACTGAAAAATTCCTTATTTTTTAAGCATCTTTTACTTGAGAACCTGTCTTTAACTTGAATATCAAATGTTTTGAAGAAATATACGCAAGTTAAAGGCTTTCGCTGAAACCTAATTAAAAATGTACGACGTACAACGTACAATACGCCGTACGTCGATACGTCGTATCCCGAAAGAGTAAATAATAACAAAATTTTTATACGCTTTGTCAATTTTTAAATTTTAAAAACCCGACACATAGTACGTCGCGTATTTCGTGACCTTTCATATAATTCTATGTATTTAAAAATATTTTGATAGAAAATATACGCCGTACGTTTTCATTTAGAGTGAAGCCTATAAAATTACCTTTTTATAACAAATGTTATTTTAAATAAATTACTTTACACCTTTCTTCAATATTTTACTTAGGGATAATAAAGAATATTGTCTAATTTAGGAAATGTGCTTTTTTAAAAACCTTTGATTTTATTTCATGGTTATGTCAATTACAGAACGTAACTGTGGTACTATAGTAGAAAAATTTTATTTAATAATTTTATTGTAAAATTTAAAAAAAAACTTTTAAAAATTTAATTTTATTTAAGAAATTTATAATTGAATTTGTCAACAGTCTCCACCTCAAACCATAAACTTATATAATAAACAAATTACCTAGTTCATTTTTTCTTAGACTTAACACAATAAACATTAACACACAACTAAATAAATTCTTTAATATTTTTAAAATTTCTCCATCTTATTTTTATTTTTTTAATATTATTAACTTTTCTAATTTGTTTTTCTTGTCTTAATTGAATAAGAAAAAAAAAAAAAAAAAAAAAAACTTTCTAACATACCAATAAAATTTTGACCAAAGCAACGTTTAAAACTTTTCTTTAAAACAAAATTGAACACAACACAGTAACAAAAACAACAACAACACAAAAAACTTTTTAATTTTCAAATAAAATTTCAAAATAATAAATTGCAGCAATCAACAGCTCTTGTTCATTTTCTAACTTCTGTTTGGTACAACAAATGAAAAATCTACGTGAATATATGGTTTACTATGTAATAACACAACAAGAAACTTACGTACGGAGTGCGTAAACTCCATACGGAATTAGTAAATAAATTTTTTTGTTTTGTTTTTTTTTTTTAATCCCAAAAGACTAACTTTTCAAGTTGAGCCAAATTAAAAATATAAATAAAATGAAAATTATAGAAAAAAATAAAAAATATTTTTTTTTTCTTTAAAGCTTAATTTTCTTTATTTTCTGAGTCTTCCCAATTTTCAATTTAAAAAGAAAACAAGTGATGAAAAAAACTAAGGGTTTTTAAAAACGCATTTTCATACTTACATAGTGTTTTATAATGAGTTTAATTTTGGAAATTTTTACGACCTAATAGCGGAAGGATTCCTAATTTTTACTAAGCAAACTTATGATAATTCTCGAGAATTTAACCCCACCTAACCCCTTCCGAAATTTTGAAGTTTTATAGGAATTACATTATGAAATATCTCTAAAATTTGTAATTTTTCTTAGAATTTTAATATCTTAGCAAAAATAGTTAGAACTTAAAGATACTTTATTCAATTTTAAGAACCCCCTTTAAATTTAAGGAAAACCCTGAACACATGGTAAAATATAATATTGGAGCTTTAAATTTGTAAATTACTAAAAAAAAGCTAAGGACGGGCATTTAAGTTACAAGTGCATAAAAATAACAAAATTTAAATTTTCGACCCCTTACACACCCCTTGTTGTGAAAAAATTTCTGAACCGAATCTTACTAATTTCTGAGGATCTAACTTCTCGAAAAATGTCAAGTTTCTAGCTTGAGCCGTTCAGAAGATATGAGGAGCCAAAAATTTCGAAAAAATAGAGTTTTGCATAACGGTGAATTTTAGTACGGTGTGGCAACATTTTAAATTTGTGTTTAAAAAGCTTATTGAGCAGTTGTCTTCTAAAGTTTCCAATTTGAAAATTAAGCTAAAAGAACTCTTGTTATAACAATTCAAATTTAGGGCTTTTTTTAGCCTTAGTTATTAAAGAATATTATAATTAGCCTTTGGGAAGCTGCAACTCCGTAACGCATGGAACAACAGAAAAACGTTCTTTCATGAAATTATTTTTTTTTGCAATATCTACCCGTAGTAAATATTTAGTATCTTTATTATTATCTTTCAAACTTTGTTAAAGTTTTTGTCAACAAATGGACGGACGGACAGACAGAGTAACACTATATAGGAACATTTTTAGAAAATGTTTTGAAAATGTGCTAAAAAAGAAGGAAGAAATGAAAACAGATAAAATTGAATTCAGGAAGTACGTACACTGTAAAATGTATATCTAATCTTTCTTACTTTATCTGATCTGTTTCAATAAAATTTTGGTGTTACTGCAAAAATTTTTGAAAGCAATCTAAAAACTAACTGCAATTCTGAAATTTTTAAGCGTTTACAATACAGTCGATTATAATGATAAAAGTATAAGGTGTCGAAAATGTTAAATGTACTGTAATTCATACCTCTTTACATAAAAAGACGCAAAAGATCCGTAGAAAACGTAAGGAAAAGAAGTAAAAGGAACTTTTATGACTTAAAACAGCAAGCGATTTTTTTCCCAGGGAATTAAATATTTTTCTCCCTCTTTGCTCCTCTATTACTACCAATTTGTTTTATACTTTTCTAAAAAAATTGTTTGCTCGGTCGGTACTTCCGCATCCGTGATGCAGGTCAAATAATAATTAATTCACAAAAACTGACAAAAACCTGAAGCAAGAATACCTTATTAATGTAATTAAGCTATGCAATATTGACTGACGGCGATCCACAGGGCTTGTAAACCGTCTTGTCATAATTTGAACAAATAACTGTAATATGGCATTATGTTGCACTATTAAAGTTCATAACTATGAAAAATTTATTAAATTTCATAGTGTGCCAGGTTAGGTAAATTTATAATAAAGCTATCGACATTCTACAATTCCAATTGTGTGACTAATTTTATATCTGCTAATGTGAATTCAGCCTTGGTATTTTAAGTGTTACAGCATTGTATTAAAGGTTATATTCAAATATGAAAGTGACAAATAACTGTTTTGTTTTTTGTTGATGAATTTAAAAGTGATGAAATCTTATGCACTGTATTTTATTTTATGATAAAATATTTTAATTGTTCTATTCCAAGCCCAAAGAGTGCAAATTTTGTAATTCTGATATGGCATTTCTAACAGAAAGTCCAAGATCCTTAGCACAATTTGATTATAATAAATTTTAAGAATAACTCGACCAACACTAGATTACCAGTTTTAATTAATGTCTTTTTTTCCCCCCACAACACTAGATGTTCCATTACAATTAATATAAGAACCTAAAATTATTTTCAACAAAGCATATAGTAGCTGTATAAGGCAGATAGTAAGATGCAACACTTAATATTAATTTGGCGAAATTGTTTTAATTTTGTAAAGCCGTCATATTTAAGTTTTTACGAGGGTTCAAAATTTTCCTAACTGCGATTACTAAAACACGTCTTTCAAATGCGACCACTAACCAAATATCAAACATCTAACCCCACTTCCTCCCAAAAATTTTGAAGTTTTAGGAATAAAATTGTAAATCTAAAATTTGGAAATTTTCTAAGGATACTGCGATTATAATGACACAACTTTCGAATGCAACCACAAATTGTTTTAATTGAGATGTTTTTTTAAAACGTTTTAGCTTGGTTTTAATTTAATTATAACAAATTCTAAAAATTTAAATATTACAATTAAAATTTAATAAGCATGTTATTTATTACAGATTACAGTTTAAATAAATTCAATTTACAAAGGTTAATTCCCTTAACAGATTTCTAGCACTGTTTGTATAATTATATATAATATTTATGTATGTATATATTTAAAAAAAATTATATTAAGAAATCTCTGTTGAAAAAATTCAATTTAGTTTTAAGAACTATTTTTTTGCTGTACCAATCTTTAAATGACACATGAAATCAGTGATGAGTGTGTAAACACCTAAAGGAATAGATTTTATTTTAGTGATATAATTCTCAAAGCAATAAAATTGATACAGGTTATTTAAGGTTTAAAAAAATCTGTCTAATTTGATACCTATTTAAATCTGAAAATATTGTATATTTATTCTACATGTGTACAGAGGCATTCAATAAACAATGAACACATTTAAAAGTATTATTTTAATTTAAAATTTTTTTTAATTTATATTTAAAAAAAATTTGAAGAAATATCTGATGCAGACTTCAATAATTATGATGTGATAACTTTCATTTTTCAACCCTCACATTTTGAAAAACGAGGAAGAGTGTGGTAGAGTAGACTGTGTCAACTCTGGGATACCCGTATGACCGTAACATATACATTATATCATGCGGTTATTTACTTTTGGCAAAATTTAAAATATTCAGCTTTATTAGGTGTAGAGTAATGCTTATATAAAAGAAGGAGTTGTATGGCAACTACTCGAACCCTCTGCAGTAGACCAACCAAATTTTGCAGTAACTTTGGCCATTACACTAAACTATTTTTGGCAAAATTTCAGACACGCTGCTGCAATAGGTACAGAGAAATACTCATATATAAAAAGAAGTTGTATGGCAGCTACCCGAACCCATGGACCAAAATGGCTAGATTTAAATAGTGATTCCGGTTTTTGCATAAAAACGAATTTGTGAAAATTTCATAATCCTAGCTCCTTTACTTTTTGAGTTATCGTGATGACGGACGGACGGACATACATCGCTAAATCGATTTATTTTTCGATTCTGATCCGATCCATACACTTGAGTCTATATCTTGAGTCTATATCTACCTACAAAACTAATGGCAAATTTATTATACCCTTTGACTATATACCCTAGTAGACACATCGTTGGCTGTGTGCTCTTTTGCCCCATACGCCACTTTTTGATTTTTTGACCTAAGATTAGATATATAGGTTTTGGCACTAGATCTTTCGATTGGTGTAATCGGTTTTCTGATAGCTCTTTTAGTTACTGATATACAGAGTTGCCAATTTGATACATACGCCGCACTTTTCCAGATTGTTAATGCTCTTTTGACCCAAACGCCAAAATTTTGCTTATGGGTCAAATTTTATATGAAAAAAAAATTTTTTTTTTGTAATTTCTTATTTGACCCATGTGCATGTACCGAATCTATGGATCAAAATAGAATTTACTTTTCATAAATTATTTTTGCCCCATGGGAATAGTAAATTATAGCAATTATATACAAATTTTATATTTATTTAAAAAAAATTACATAAAAATAATAAAAAAATGGAAGAATTATTTTGCTGTAAAGTTTAATTATTGTTTTGAAGTTACTTTATATTTTTTATTTAGTTTTGTTTTAAAAAAAATTTTTTTGTTTTCTTATTATTGACGTCATTATCATAATACAAAACAAAAAGAAGTGCATATCTGAAAGTACAATTTAAGTTGAAAAAAAAAAGTTTTTTTTGTGAAATACAAACATAAGATCGAAGTCTATCTGTCTAAAAAAAACAAACTATAATCATTGTTTATTTAAAGATATTTTATTTCTTATCGTTTAAAAATCAACAAAGTTTAAGAATGCTTTTTATAGCAATACAGCAAACCATAAAAAAAATAAAATAAGTATGTAAACATTGAAACAAAGAAAAAATAAAAAAACTATAATGCAAGTTTACGCATGAATGAACAGATAAACCAAATTAAATGGTTATCTATAGTATGTTTAATATTGCGCTTGGAAAATGTGTGCTAATCATTAAGCAATTTCTATTAAAAAACGCAATTCTTGAACTTAGAAAATAAGAAATGAAGTTCAAAATATATTTCCTTTATCGTTCACGGTTAGTATTTTTTTCAATTTCGGAGATAATAGATGTGCGCGCATGTGCATAAGAGTTCAATTTAAAAATCGTATATATTTTGAGTAAGTAAATCTATTTTATTTTTTTTCATATTTTTTGTAATACCTAACGAAATGTATTTTTTTTAGCATGACTGATGTAATGTCTGAATTGAGCTCCAGTGAAAATTCTTCACCTGTCCCATTTGTTTCGGAGGATATTTTAGAGTAAGCTAATTATGGTTTGTATCTTTATTTTTTGTTTAAAAACTATAATTTTTTAGAATGGAAAAAGATATATTTCCCGTCGAAAAATGTGATCTAAGTTATACCACTATGGATGATTTTTCATGTAAATATAAATTATATTTATTAAAAAATAATATATTATATTTATTCCATTTTCATGAACTTTTAAGCTGGTGACGAAATGCGCGATCCAAATTATGTACCAGATAGAAATGTTATACAAGAGCAGGTTGTTTCCGATATTGAATGTAAATTGTTATGAATTTTTTCTGTAATCAAATTTTATATAATAATTTCCTATATTAGCTACTATTTCTCGAAATTTACCATCCGTTTCTTCAGCGCTAAGAGATATGCCATCAGATTTTGTTCCTTCATCAGGTTAAATTTTTAATATGTAATTAAAAAAAATAAAAATTAATTTATAATTTATGTACTTAGGAAATAATACACCAACTAGAACACGAAAGAGACAAAAACGCCCTGAATTATGGCATAGATCTACTATAAAAAAATTACGTGAAAGTGGTAAACAATACACTGATCGTGGAGGAAATGTAAAATCACCGAAAAAAATGAAACCAGGCTGCAAAGATACTTGCTTTTATTTATGTTCAAAGTATTTCAGTGAAAATAATCGTCTTTCTATTTTTAATAGTTTTTGGTCTCTGTCAGATGAAGGAAAAAATCAATTTTATTTGAAATTCGTGAAAAGAGAGCTGATAAAACGCAGTCGAACTTCGTTAGAGATAAAAAAATTTTCTTTTAAATTTTATTTTGAAGTTGACGGTGAAATTCGTAGAGTTTGTCGAGAGTTTTTTCTTAATACTTTGTCAATTGATAAGAAAAGAGTGTATTATTGTTTTAATAAACTACGTGATCCAATAGGAACTCCTACTACTCGGAAAAAGGGGAAATTTGTTAAAAAAAGTACTCCAGTCGAAAAGTTAGAAGAAATTCGCGACCACATTAAGTCGTTTCCAGTAATAGATTCACATTACTGCCGATCATCATCTGACAAAAAATATTTACCACCTGAGTTAAATTTAACTAAAATGTACAATTATTACGTTGAAAAAACATCAGAACCGCTGAAAATACATATGTATCGCAAAATATTTAATTATGAGTTCAATATGGCATTTTTACAACCAAAAAAAGACTTGTGCAATAAATGCTTCCTGTTCAAAAATAACCGAACTCCAACTGAAAAAGACCGTGATAATTATAAGAATCATACCATGGAAAAAAATATGTCGAAAGCAGAACGAGATTTGGATCGTTCAAATATCGATGCGAATCAGTGTATAGTATGCTATGACCTCCAGAATGTGTTCAGTTTACCTAAAGGAAATTCTTCAATATTTTTTTATAAGCGCAAATTGAATGTATTTAATTTAACTGCTACGGCAATAATTCCGCAAAAAGAAAAAATCACATATTGTGCAATATGGCATGAAGGACCCAGTGGTAGAAGTGGCAACGATATTGCTAGTGCTTTATTAAAGCTATTAAATAACATTTCGAAGGACAATCCGAATCTAAAAAAAATAATTTTATGGAGCGACAGTTGTGTCCCACAAAATAAAAATAAAATAAATAGTGCTGGAATAAAATACTTTTTAGAAAATTCGTCTAGTGTTGTTGAAATAGTTCAAAAATACTCCGAGCCTGGTCATTCAAATATTCAAGAAGTGGATGCAGTTCACTCTGTAATAGACAGGTATTTAAAAAAACTCGATATACATAGCCCTCTACATTTGTTAAAATTACTGAAAAACGTAAATACATCTAAAACTAAATTGAAAATTTTTCAAATGCAAGAATCAGATTTCTTGTCATTATCCTCCATTTCATCTAAATTAAATTTCATTCATCTTCCATTTACAAAAGTAAAATGCATTAAATATGAAAAGAGTAATCCTTTTTCAATCCAATTTAAAAATTCTTTTTCTGAAATAAATTTTAAAACAGTAAATTTAAAATCAAAATCAAATTTACCTACAACATTAATTAACATTTTGAGAAAACCTCCTCCAGTTTTGTCTCAAAAATCTATTATTTCTGGAGAAAAAAAAAATGATTTGAAATCTTTGATCCCATATTTACCACAGATAGATCAACAGTATTTTACAGCAATATTAAATTTAAATTAAAACTGCAGACCAATTTTGGAACTATTTCAACGTCATTTCAAACGTATTTCTTTAAAGTATGACGTTTTATATTGAATTCGTATAAAAATAATTATTAAATTTTAATTTAATTTAAAAAGCCCACTACAATTAATTTTAATTTAAATTAAAAATTTATATAATTTGATTTATTTAATTAAATAATTATATTTAACAGTGAATTAGAAAAACTCGTTCATAAAAACATTTTTTTATAGTTTAAATGCTAATATGAATTTTTATTTATTTCATCTACTTCTCGCAACATTTTTTATTTATATTATTATTTAATCATACAAAACAATTAATGAAAACATATTATTTAATCATAATAACATTTCGTGATAATATTATCAAGTCATTCAAATATTAATATAACGAAACTTTATTATTAGCAAAATCTTAATTTAAATTTAATTTTAATTTAAAGAAACTTAAAAATTGAAATTATGGATTTAATGCTTAATTTAAGAATAATATTATTTGAAACTGAAGGCTGTTTATTTTTGTTTTTAGTTTTAATAAAAATTAGTAGTGTTTAGCAAAAATATTAAATTAATATAATTTTGAAAGGAAATTTAAAATTTAAAGTTATGGATTTCATACTCAATTTAATAAAGGATCTAGAAGAAGGCTGATTTTAGTTTAATAAATTTTTGTTTTTTTACGTATAGATATTATTATGAAAGTACAAAATGTGAAACTTAAAGTGCTTGAAAATATAATGTAATAAAATATTAAGATTTAAAATCCATGTTTATTATATTTTTATAGCTATAATATTGTTGAAATTTTTATAATTATAATATTGTTGAAACTATTTTTTAATTAATAATTTTTGAAATTTAAAATTTCAAACAATTTCATAAATTTAAAACATTAAAGCTAGAAGAAGGCTATTTATTTTTTTTTGTTTTTTACTTTTAATTAATTTTTGTTTGAGTTTAAAATAATATTAAGATAAATAAAAAAACGAAAAAATTTTAAATTTGGAGTTTTGTAATTAATATTGGCAAATATATTATATTTTAAAATTATAAACCATGATGAATTTGTTACTGACCATCGTTAACGAAAGCATAGTTTTCCTTTTTTGCTTCCTCTACAATATTAAAAAGTAAAAATTTACTTACTACATAATGCGTGCTCTTTTGCCCCATTTGAAAAATTTTTGCTCCACGTGCATATACTCTATTGAATAATAAATACCTTGTATGAAGTGGGTCAAAATGGCAACTGGGAGTTGTTTCATAAAAAGTGTATTTTGGGGCGAACCGTTGAGGAAAAACTTTTGAAATTTTGTATACAGTTACAGAATTGTACAAACATACTACCTGCAAATTTTGAGCAAAATCGTTAATGTAGATTTTTTTCTATATTATTCCAAACTTTCTTTTTCAATTTTCTCAGTTTGACCTTCGTGGCGTATGGGGCAAAAGAGCACTCAGCCGACGACATGTCTGATGTCTGATCTTTGTCTTATCTATTTAATAAAAAGTAGAGACCAAAATATAGATTTAGTCTTGTCTCTCTAAAATTTTTTTATTCTTTTTTTGTTTTCAATTATTTTTTCTATTCTGGGATAATATCTTTACAATTTCTTTTTAATGTCTGTTTAATAAAAATGTCAGATAATTATTAGATTTATTCTTTTTTTAATCCGAAGAAAAAGTTTTGATTAATCAGAGAATAATTCTGTACAAAAATATTTCATATAGTTTCGAAAATTTCGTTAGATTGTCCATACTATATTTAAAATTTGAAATATAAGACAAAAACGAGAAACCTTTGTTGGTTAGAATATTTACAAATACACATGTCATGTAAAATATATAAGAACTTGTCTTACTTTCTTCTAATAAATGTCTTAATTTTGTGTTGTTTTTATTTTTATATGACATCTATAAGTTGTTTTTTTTTATTTTAAAAGACATTGTCGTTTATTAATCGTAAGTTTTTTTTTTTGTTTTTTTGTTGTTTTTTGTAATTCAAAAAAAAAACGTTTTAAATTAGTTCGTTTATGAATTTTGCATAGTGCAGCTGTGTTATAAGTTAACTAAATAATAAATAAAATAAAATTTTTATAAAGTAAACAATTTTGCTAAGAAAAAATTATAATAAATTAAATAATAAAAATAGTGATTCTATATTTATTTAAAAATAGTGAGTCGGAAATTGTCCATATATAAGTAAGTACCTACTCAATATAAATCATATATAATTGTCAATATAAATCATAATTGTAAAAGAAAATTTAAATCAACCATAATTGTATAACGGCTAATTAAGTTAAATTTATATTATATTTTTAGGACGTTTTTAAAACAATTAACGCTACTGATCCACAAGAATTTTTTAAAAAAAGTATTTTAAATTTTTTTTCTGCAGAATTTTCTCGCAAATTAACGTGGAACACTGTTTCTGATAGAGAAAAAATTTCTCTAAAAAAAACTAAGTTCATCTCATATCTTGAGGGTAATTTAAAAACAAAATTAATAATATTTGTTTAACCTTATGTTATCTTAATTTTATTATACTATAAAATTTTTATTTGTTATTTTTTTAGATATTTGTGTAGAAAAATTTGGACAAAAGGCAGATATCACAAATGCATTTAAAAGAAGCCTTGTGAAACTTAAAGATGCTACATCCAAATCAATAAGCAGACAACATCAAGTATACAAAGCACTACAACAAATAGTGTAACATAATTGTTATTTACTTATAAACATTTGTGTTAATTAAAATAATTATGTTAACTAAATTATATTTTGCATTGTTCTGTTATTTTTTAATAATTTCAGATTGCTGCGTCCTTCTAACTAATCTTTAAAGCTCCTTTTTTTAAGAAATATAAACCTCATAAATTAGATTACAGATTATTTTAAAAAAATAATTTGAATAAATGAAAAACTGGCTCATAATTCTTATTAAAGAGGATTTCAAAGATTCATTATAAATCAAAGATTTTGGCAATTTTTGTGGTCATCCTGAGGAATCCAATATAAGTATACTTATAAAATATAAAATTTAATTCTCCAAGGATAATCACAAAAATTATGGACAAATTAGATTTATAATATAAAACTAAAGACGTCATTTGTTTGATATTGTCTAGAGAGTTTCTACAGAAATATTCATAGAATAATTGTTTATTATTTTCTTTAGATTTTCAGCCGAAAAATTCGGCAGAAAGTATTATATTTTCAGCGTTAAATTCAAAGGAATTAGTGGGAATGTTCGAAGAAATTCTGTAGAAATATTCCAGGGAATTTCTATAGAAATATTCATAAGATAGTTGCCTAAGACTTTCGTTATATTTTCATTTGAAAAATTCATAGGATAATTATGTATGACTTTCTTTAGATTTTCATTCTAAAAATTCATCAGAAAGCGTTACATCCTCTATGTTAAAATCGAAGGAATTAGTGATAATATCCCAAGAAAAATTCATAAGATATAATAAATGGGATGGATATAGTCCGATGAAAATCTCGGGAAAATCCATAGAAAAGTCTACTAGGGTAGTCATACGGTTACAATAACAATTATTCCAATTTATTCCAATTTGTCAGATTTTAATTTAACAATATCATTAAAAGTACTGATATCAGCGTACGCAAACGCAGTAACAACTCGCGGAGAAATTTGGCGGCGTCTTTCCAACAAGGCGTAAGATTGAAAATCATGTGAAATAGCTACAGCAGACCAATCATCTAGCTTAGCTATCTTGCAAACGACTAACGAAACGGATACAGAGCCTCGAACAGAAGCTTTGTTGAAGCCAAAGTGTTGTACGCTCCCCCAGGGATTAAAACGGAAATTATAAACTACAACTTCTTGATATTATGTATGGGATTTAATGTATAACAATAACTTAATGCAAAATGGGTCAATTCAGCTAGTTGCTTATTCTAACTAATAATACAAATATTTCATATTCAAATTGCTGAAAAAATAGTTGGTTTCAAGCTCATTGCTTACATATCTTTAGTTAAAGACAATCTGGATTCCTATTTACCAGAAGTTTCTAATTAATTTATCAGGATATAGGCAGGGTATGAAAATACATTCTTAAAAATTTACTTTAGTATACATTCCTTAATTAACATTTATTTACACCATGTGAAATTAATGCTGCTAAATTTTTTTGAACAACATCAACTTCAATTAAAAGTCCATTGAGAGGCCCAGCAACACGCGTTGGTTATAATATACTCTAATATTGTTTTTCACATACTAAGGCTATCATGGTTATAATTATTCATTAGACATTAGTGTAAAGCATCCCAAGGATCTCGATTTTAATTGTCGTTTCCCTCAAGGATCTTAATATTTTTTGAGCATTCAGTAGTTGCCTAAAGGTAATTGAATCACATCTACATCAGTAATACATTAAGATATTTTAATATAAAAACTGCTTACAACACATTAGAAACAATTTTTGACACTCTCTGTACACATATATTTCAGAAAAATAATTCAAATTCAAATCAAAATCTATTCAAACTTTATTTTATTAAATAATTATTAAAATTTAAGTTAATCTGAAATTGAACTGAAATTGCTATCGAATTAAACTTAGTTAGAAAGATATATTATTATTTTATATTTTGGTATTGAAATAAAGACGAATTTATTGAAAATAAATTTTCATAGTGGGAGTTTATTCAAAGATTTCAAAAAATTTAAAATATATTTTTTTTATGATAAAACTGATACCAATTTTCATTTTGTTTTTCCTTTGCATTTTTTGTGTAACATCTTGGGGGAAATCAACAAATAGAAAACTATTTTCAATAATAAATATATATTTGAAAAAATAAATTTTTTTCTGAATGAAGGTATCTGTTAATTTTCCAATTTCAATTCAACTTTTCAATAAAATAGTTTTATTAAGTTTTAGTTTTATTTTGCAAACTTTTAAAAAAATATTTGATAGAAAATTTTAAATTAAATATGGTAATTTAAGGTAGATTAAATATATATTAATGGTAATGGATTAATAAAAAAATAAAATAAAGAACTGTTCCGGTTATAGACGTGCAATTTTCTTATAAATAACTAGCGACTCAGTTTGGAGACTTATTCTAATAAAGGAGAATAGGTTAATATAATGTTTTAAGCTCTTGCAATCTGTAGTGTCTTAAGAGTAAGTATTAGTTATAAACGAGGAGAGTATAGTAGAGTAGACTGTGTCAACTTTGCGATACCCGTATGACCATAAAATAAACATTATATCATCCAGTTAATTACTTTTAGCAAAATTTTAAATATACAGCTTGATTAGGTGTACAGTAATTCTCATATAAAAGAAGGAGTTGTATGCTAGCTATTCCAACCCCAAAATGGCTGGATTTTAAAAGCGATGATGCATAAAAACAAATTTGTGAAAATTTTAAAAACCCTAACTCTTTTAATTTATAGGGCGTAGGGTCAGACGGACGTAAATACATAGCTAGATCCATTTACTTTTGGATTTTGGTCTGACCAAAATTTGAGGAACCATCCACTGCAAAATTAGGACAATTTGAATATATTATATATTATTTTTCTTAATTAAAATTTGACGACTAGATTTGATTATTTAGTTTTAGAACTTCTGATTAATTTTCTGAAGCTTAGAATCTCATATATTTTACTTAAGGAATGCTACAGCAACAAAGTTCTGCAATTAATCTGCGAATATTGAATACTAAAATTTTTTTCACATTTCAAATGCAAATAACCAAAGCCCTTTGTCCTCCCAACAATACCGCTAGCGTCCATTTTCAAATAAAAGCGTTACATTACAAAAAAATATAATAAATAAAACACATGTTTGGAAAGTCCTAAAAAGTTTTTGTACCGCTTTGACATATGCCCTAGAAAGTGGTTGTTCTTTAACATAATTTTCTTGCTGCGCATTTACCGTTATTTTGCCCTTAATTGTTAAACCATATTTAAATAAGGATAAAAAGTGATTAAGTATATTTTATAAAAATTATTTTAGTTATTAGCAAAATATCAAGCTCATCCCACAGACATTCGAACTATCAAGGTAGCGAAACACAGCTTATTTGAAAATCGTTTGTTTGAAACTACATATCATCAAATTTGTTCCATTATCCTAGTAATGTATAAGTGTACGATTTATATAAAATTAACTACTTGATTCATTCTTCTATCCCATCCAATTTTTCCCGCCATCCGTAACCCTATATTTATAAATTTTCTGAATTCGTAAGAATTCTTTCACATCCCTAGTCAAACTAAACGAAAACTAAACACTTGTATCCCACCCTAAAGTGTAATTCAAAAAGTAGTGGTAGTGGTGGTAGTTTTAATGTGTTAAGTTTGCATACTATCTAAAGGATTTACGCACGATAGGGTCAATCAGAAATACCAATAGGTGACTTTTAAAGCTTTCCACTTCCATAATATAATTGAAAAAGCTAAATTTAGTATCAACTTAATGGGCACTAGTTAAGATAGAACTAAAAACCAAATTAAATATATCCTATTTTATACAAAGGATCAAATAAAGGTTTAATAATATTATGAATATTAAAATATTCTAAAGCATCCCTAAGTTAACATGAACAACTTAATTTTGTTATTAAATTTCTTTTAATAACTTCTATCAAAACCTGACAGAAAACATAATGAAGAATTTATTTTACAAAATTTTTAAAAACTTCTAAGTTTTCTTTTGTATTCAATTTTTTAATTTGTATCTGTAATTGTATCTACAAGTATTTAAAATCATAACTGTTTAAAAAAAATTAGAAAAAAACCAAAAACTAACTTTTAAAAAAAATTTAACGTTTGGATTTTTCTTTTTTTAGAATAAAAAAAAAAAAAAACAAAAAAAAAACATTTAATTAGTTTTATAAGATTGTGGGCTGTGGCAGACTTTGAAATAATTTTTTTAGAACAAAAAAAAAACTTTACAGTACATTCAAGGTAAGAAATTCTATGTATTTAATTGTTCTGAAGTTTTTTTTTTAACTAAAACAATTTTTGTTTTTTTTTTTTGTTTTTATTTTATAAACTTAACTGTAATATTTAAATCTGGATCTACTACATCTATATAATATATTATATAAGTATGTATATTTATGTATATAAAAAAAAAAAATTAAAACTAAAAAGTTTGCTAATTGTTTATTTTCACCTAATTGCAAAAAAAGAAGTAAAGATGAAAAAAAAAGTGAAGTTCTTCATTGCAAAATTTTTTGTTTTTGTTTTTATTTTTTTTTTTATCTTTTTTTTAACATTTTATCTAGGTGATAAAAATACCTTGTTATCTTATTATCTAAGGTTATATCTTTTTCATTTTACGCTTAGTTAAAACTTATAACAAAATTTGAGGAATAAAAGCTTTGCATATCTTAAGATACAAATTAAAGTATTAAAAACAAGGGAAAAATAAGAGAATAATTACTAAAGAGAGATTAATTAGAAAAAAGGGGTTGACTTCCATTAAAATGTAATAGAAAAATAATCAGTTAATTTTAATTTTATTAATTTTTTTTACTTTAATTGCTCGTTCGCATATTTAACAAGTAATGAAAAAAATCAAGAATTTTGCACATGTTTAAAATTATTGAATTACTGAGTTTAATTTTGAGAAATATACTGGCAATTAAGTTACTGATTTATAAAAATGGGAAATTTTTAATTCCTAACTTTCAATTTTTTACTAAACAAACTTATGATGATTCTCAAGGATCTAATCTCATTTCCTCCCTTTCAAAATATTGAGGTTTTAGGAATAAAATTGTAACTTCCTCTAAAATTTGAAATTTTTCTAAGAATTTTATTATCTAAACTTAACTGCAATAACGGTTAAAACTAAGTGTTTTATTTAATTAAGGTGTTTAAAAGTAAGAAAATTTAAATTTTCGACCTATAACAGCTCATAAAAAGGGGGAGTGACAAAAAAGTTCCTAACCTACTCGTACTAATTTCTGAGATTCAAATTTCTCCCAAAATTTCAAGCTTGAGCCGTTCAGAATATATGAAAGGTGAACAATTTTGAAAAAATTAAGTTTCGCATAACGGTTAATTATGGTATCGCATGGCAACCCTAGAAATTTTTAAATTTTATAGTTGCAGCTGTCTTTTACCGTTTTCATATTGAAAATAAACCTTAAAGAACTTTTGTTATAACAATTTAAATTTAGGACTTCTTCAGCCTTTGAGGGCTGCAGCTCTGTAACAGATGGGGCTACTGAAAAAAGTTCTTACATGATATTATTTATTTTGCAATATCTACACGTAGCTAAAATTCCTTATTTCTATTCTAAACGGTTTGGAAGTTTTCGTAAACATACTGACCGGCGGACGGACAGATCGAAACTATATTAGCACATTTTTAAAAAATATTTTGAAAATGTGCTAAAACTGGATTTCACTTCTACAAGTAATTTACTATTGTTTCATTTAAGGTTGTTTATTCATCTTTCTTTTAAATGTGCTAAGAATATCGATGTTCTTTTGCATCCATTCATATTGCATATCTGTTATGATGAGTTTTAAATTAAGCTTCAAGTTTTTAAAACTCTATCTTTAAGTATTAGCTTTTTAACGAATTCGACACACTTTAAATTAAAAAAAATTATAAACTAGAGTTTTATAAAATGCAAAAACTATCTTAAAACTATTTTATTTAAAAGCTTTATTAAATTTTCTAGCAAATTAAAAAGATTTACCAAGAAGAAAATGAAAGTGGTTAAATTATACTATTTTGAAATTAAATTTAGTAATTTTAATTAATTATTCAATTACACAATATTAGAAATTCTTTTAAATAATAAGAGAAAATGCTTTTCGTATGGTCTAGAGCTGTTTGAATTAAAAAAGGAATTTTATAATAGAAAAATTATTCATCTATTATTGGTTAATGGCTTATTTTTTTACATAGGGGCTCTTAATTATTATAAATACATAGAACCAACTTCAATTCTTCAAATTAAGTGTGAAACTCATTAAAAGTATTGGTAAATAATAACGGCTGGGTGGCACAGTGATTAAAGTGCCGATCTTTCATGCGAAAGGCCCGGGTTCAAATCCCAGAGAAAGTGAAAAAACTTTTCTGGTTTTCGGCTGGACTCAGCTACCAATCACCTTTGAATTCAAATTAATGGCTTAATCAATAGTTAATAATTATCATTTATAAAAAATACATTATATACCAATAAAAACAAATACAAAATATAAACAAATAATTTATTTGAATAATATAACTCACAGATATAGAATACCATATAACTCAAACAGAAAATATTACAATATAAACAAAAAATAGAATTGTATCTATTAAAAATCTAAGACGTTTCTACATGTTATAAGACCTAGTACTATCCATATTTAAATTGTATGTGGAATTCATTAAGATCAATTCTAATAAGACGAAAATAATTTGACCCCCTGTTCCGACCAATTTCAAGGTACATACCTATGGTCAAAATATTTGCATATATTTATATTTATATTTATATATATTTATTTGTGGCATTCTGTTCAGGATTTGCTTTGTAACACATAAAAACAACAACAACATAATTCATATTTTTATATGGGTTAGGGTCTGTGATCTGCATAAAAACATGTAAATGAATTGCAATAGATGACGCAGAAGTTAGTGTTAAATATAAATATTGACATTATTGATATTCCTAAA